>MNCI01029439.1:360130-372430 GCA_015680685.1 Gnetum montanum
GGATCACCACACGTAACGCACGTGCTCGAAGTGGTCGTACTGAGGCACTTAACTAACCTAAGTGTGATAAGCATCGGTTCCTTGGCTAACCGTACAAATCCTTGGATGCTTGTAACCAAGTCGTATTTATCCCATGATCTAGGAGTTGAGGGTGAGAGAATCTAATCGCAATGAGCAACCGATTCCTTGATTAGCCATACACATTCGTCAATGCTCGTAATCAAGTCGTACTCATGCCGCGCTAACAACATGTAATAAATAACAAATAATAAAACCTATCCATGCACTGCAAGGTTTATCCACAAAGCTCGTCTTTATTGCCGTACACAACTTGCGTTCAGGTACAAAGCTGCTCGAATAAAGATCCGTTCACTTGGGGACTCCTACTGCGGGCACATGCAAATTATTCTATCTCTGGAGTGATCAATCTACTAGAGCTTCACTACTTTATGCCTAGGATGTGGAATAAGGGGAGTGTCGTCTCTTATTTATAGGTATGGTGGTGGACCGCGATATCGCGTATGCGATATCGTAGGGGACGACGCGATATCGTGTATGCGATATTGCGTCCCATCATACCCCCATGACTAAATGAAAACTCGTCCTCGAGTTCATTACAATAATATCGAGTAGGTATGGAATTATTGACGGAATGGAACTAATGGGATGACATGTGAATGGACCATTATTACAAGACTTGACAAAACTGGTGTTCATGACAATAAGGGTGAACACCTTATTATATTGACATTAGGCTACATTTGGCAGCTGAGAGAAAAGAGGAGAGAGAAGAGAAGAGAAGAAGAGAGAAGAGTCTTGCTGCTACCAACGCCTAGATTGGGCCTTTCATTGTCCATCCATAAGCGCATCATCAATCCTGCTCCTTGCATAGCTGCTTTCAGCACTGCTCCATTCCAAGTGCTTCCTCCAGATCCAATCCGTTGTTGTATGATCGTCATCTGCACACACAACACAGTCTTATATTAGCAAGGATAAATAAATTTCAATGTGGTTATACCTTGCTTCGGTTTAAGTCCATTGGCTGGGTTGTGGTATGGCTGATATAGGTCTGGGAACATATAGGTGATGACTACCGAAGGTGTAGGGGTTAGGAAGAGAAACGAAAAAATTTAGGGCTTAGGAGAAAAATTGAAAAATCAGGCCCTGTACCCCCACGACTAATCGCTAACGTCCGGTAACGAGAGAATGGAGAAAGACAAGGAGTAGGGAAGAGAGATAAAAATGGACAACTAGGACATCGATAAAAGAGATGTCAAGATGGAAATGAACAAAAGAAAATTAATTGCAAAATGTTTAAGGAAAAGAAGTTAACTGATGCACCAAGTAGGAATGTCAGTGGGTCCTCCCCAAAGCAAGCTCATGCCTTTTATGCCCTGACAATCTTGCATTCAAAGAGTCCGTAGGCTCTGGAAATGNTGGCCTCAAACCAACCACAGCCAGTGACTTCGCATCAATACACTTGGCCAAACCATCCACTGGAGTAACAAGAATGCATCTCCAAAAGCCACCACTATTCCGATGAAACAAAGGAGAGAATGGGAAGCGAGAAGGGCCTTAGTTAAAGGGAACACTTTGGTTCCATAACTAGTGCTTGTAGCCCAAAGTTATTTCGTCTAAGGGGTGTGCTTTGAATAATCACTTTGTTTTGTTTTGTTTTTTTTTTTGCTTTTGTGCTTTGTGTTTTTATGCGTGGGGACCACACCATGCAAAGACTTCTTATTTTTATTGTCTCAACTTCCGAAGAATGGGTAACATCGGAACGGTAAGAAAACTCAAGAAGAAAGCATACAAGCACCCAAGTGAATGGCCAATCACAAATGCATCAAGTTCCCTTGAAGTCACACCTTTTTCAAACCTTGAGTCCTTCCTTAGTTTGAGAAGTACCCAGTCACCGATTCATTAGAGTTCTTATTAAAAAGGGAAACTACACATTTCCAAGCCAAGAGAAACCGTAGACTTTGGTGGACGAATGGATGAAGTGGACTCATTGCCTGCCATATCAAAAGAACATACCTTAGTGTCAACATTGTAACTTAAAGGTAAAAACCAAACATTAGCAATCAATGGAAAACAGTTCATACCATCAGCTTGAACACTTATTGGGTGACGAACTTACATGGTGGATGGCACACACACACACACACAAAATGGAAAAGTACAATGATGTTGTAAAACAAAAACAAGAAAAGTTGAAGAAATTTGTAAAACAAAAACAGAAAAAGTTAAAGAAATTTGTAAAAAAAAAATGGAAAAAGTTAAAGAAATTTGTAAAACAAAAACACAAAAAGTTAAAGAAATTTGTAAAACAAAAACGTGTAAAACAAAAACTTAAAAAGAACTGAGGGCCCCATATGGTTAGCATAGGTGGCCATCTCCCCCATGACTAAGTTGTAAGGGAGAGATCTAAAATAATGAGCACCTATTTGAATTTTGTAACAGTGCCCAACTTCTCCCCGCTGATGTTCTTAGGTTGAGGGATGAAAGTTGGCGACGCTCACGTTCCAATGCGTCTATGCCTCTGTTGCTAGCATGAGTTATCTCCTCAGTTCGTTCCATGCATATTTGCTTGCTCCTCCTAGTAGCTGTCAACCACGTGGTGTCTACTACTGGTGGTGTGGTTGCTACATACAGGCATCTTTGTGTCTCACTTTCAAGGACACACCTCTCACATGGAGACATTTCTTCCATGTCATCACCCGATGAATCACTGTATGCGATGCATGAAATCTTCTTCTTCTTGATCTTTCCGTAAAATTTTATCATAGAAATTTGTAAGGAAAGATCACGGATTCCTAGGTACGCGTATACGGTACTTAACCACGGTCTTTCCATTATAATGGGGAAGTCCCCTTCATTGTTAACCTCGATCACCAGGAAATCGGTTGGGTATGACCACCCACACACAGTGGTGATAATGTCCTCCACAAATCCTAAAGGAATGATGATGGACTGGTCAGCCAACTCCAGTTGTATGTTACTCTTCTTAAGTTGGGGTAGGTTCCAGGCATGATACATCCTTTGTGATATTAAGTTGACTTCAGAACCTGAGTCAAGAAGAGCTCGATGTGGTGCATTTTTGGTGATTTGTAAATGAATTAAGGGACTCCCAAGGTCAGATAGTTTCCTGGGAAGGTGGCCCACCTTTATCCAGTCAGTTAGGGTATGTGTCAACATAACCGTTTGCGTACTTAGTTGTTGGACTAAAGGGTTCTCCGAAGTGTTAGTGGTTAGAGGCCTATACATGTACTCAACCGCTTGTTGTTGCGAGAGTTTGTCTAGGCTCCTGGTTCTGAAGAAGGGTCTCTTCTTTGTACAGTTATCAGAACCAATACCCGGTTGGCTATTTACATGCTAAATATTTATAGCTCTCGCAGCGTTACGTTGCTGCGGTTGGGTAGGTAATTCCCCCTGCATTGTTGGAACAGGTTGTATGGGAACTATAGGTGGAAGAGGTGTGGGCGGAGTTAGAGGATGGGATGCATGTGAGATATCTCTTGAAGGAGAGGGAGTCCTCCTGAAGTACTCCCGAACTTGGTAGTGACGTTGGAGAGTAGTGTGACCCATAGAGTCACTTGGAGAAACCGGTTGCTTGACATAATAACCATAAGGATCGGGCTGCCGGTAAGGGTACTGTTGTGGTGGCGGTGGCATCCCCCATGATTGTGGGTATTGCCACTGTTGGTGTTGTCCAATGGGCTGCGGAGGCGTTCCACTTGGGTAATATGTTAAGGGTTGGTGGAACTGCCTTGGGTTACCTTGTGGATAGGGTAACCTTTGGGGTGTTTGCCGTTGATTAAGTCTTGGGTTTAGCGCATACACCCTAGACTCCTGCAGATGTGAGATAATTGGGCAACATCCCTTAGGATGGTCATAGTAGCAAACCTCACATCCACTATCATCATCTGTATCAGATTTTTCAGCCTCATTGGAGATAGGAATTTTCCCCGTACCCTTGTTATGTGCAGGGCTTAAGTTTCTCCACTTGGTTTTTCCTTTGTCACTACTTTGTTCTACCTTACACTATTCTACAATTTTCAAGACTATTTCAATTCTCGAGTCTAAGGAATCCCACATTTGGTCTACCTTAGCCGATACCTCGGTTGTTAACTTTTGGATCGGCATAGTCTTCCGGTTCACCAACTCTTCGAGTGGTGACTCATCCTCCTCATCACAAAATTTCACTCCCTTCTTGCGAAGGGAGGGGTCGTGGTTGTATTCTTCCGCACTTTCTCTCTTAGGTAGCTCACCTTCTTCTTGCGCTACTTGTTCCAACAAACTTTCTATTTCATGGGCTCTAAGTTGGGAAAGCTTCCCTTGGGCATAAGTCCCAAGAGTTCTTCTCGTTTCATTCCTTAGCCCATCCATGATGTGGTGAAGTTGATCCCGCTTAGCGTACCCATGGCCCGAGCAACGATGTAGTAGTGTATAGTAGTGGGCCATGGCAGCATCCAAGGGTTCATAAGCAGCTTGTTTCCAACCTTGGATCTGCTTCTGCAAATTGGACACTTTGGAGTATGTTTGATATTTATTGTTGAACAGTTCAAGCATTGTACTCCACCTCCTAATGGTTTCCGGTTCTAAGGATCGGTACCAGCTCTCTGCTTCTTTGGTGAGTGTCCTTGGGAACAACTTAAGCTTCTACCACTCATTATGTATATTCTGCAAGGGACATGCATCATGGAATGCCTGCAAATGATGTTGAGGATCAGCGTTGTATCCCCCTTCAAAATGTGGGATATTATTTATGTCCAAACGCTTGATCCTGCTATCTTTTAAATACCTTGTGGGAATCCTAACTGCCTCTATAATGACGTCTATGATGTCTGCATGGTGGTTCCCTACTCTCCCTACGTCCTTGCCCTTGTCCTAACTCTTGACCTTCCTGTCGAGGTCTTTCATCTCCCTTACTTTTACCCTCTCCGTTGTGCTCACGATGGCTGCACCCGAATGTGGAAGGAGAGTGTGAATGGTGAGATGAAGGAGAAGAGGAAGGGGAGCCATCACCACAGTGATGTCTCTTACCTTCTCTTTGGCTGCTTCGGCCCCAATCGTTATAACGATCTAAGTGTCCATCCTTAGTGTGAGTGGTTGTTCCTACCGTGAACAGTTGGTGTTCATGGGGATCAAAGCCCGTAGCATGTACAGTTGATCGAAGGCTCTGATGCCTAACCTCTTCACCATTGTGAGGAGGGGGAACATCATTTTCTAAGAAACCCGTTATGAGGGGTTCCTCGTCTCCTATTTCACTAAGGACATGGGGGACCTTGCCCTTCAATAATGTGTGTTGGCTCTCCTGCCTTAAGTCCCTCCTACGTTGCACGTCTGTGGGATGATAATCCCTTATATCGAAGTCTTCAGCAATGTATTCACCAAATAATGCAGTCATGCCTATCTGTGCCAAGGCACGGAAAAGCATGTTAGAGATTGCTCTATCTGAGGGTAACACGATGTTACCTTGCAGGTCTCTCCATCTCAGTTGTTCGTCTTGATGGAGGATAAAAGTAAAGTTTGGAATATACTCATGAGGATGAGTATATGTTATTTTATATTGTTTAGGACTTGGCTGGTTTGAGTTATGTGTTAGATGTTGCTGACTGTCTTCAGTGTTATTCCTAGGTGAGTTAACTTTATGAGAAGAAGCCATTTTATTGGTGTGCTGATTCACCGTTATATAAGTTCTTAATTAACTAATTAACCCAAAGGTTCGTTAAGGCTCACAATGATGTGAAAGATTACCTAATGTTCTAATTGGCGTACAAACACACTTAGTCCCTGACAATGGCGCCAATGATGAGTGGTGGGTATCCCTACACTCAACCATACGAAACGAGCGTAGCATGCGCGATCCGGTCGAACTACGCAGACTAAATGCCTAAACGTCGCAAGGAACACTTGGGGTTAATTAATCGTTGTCTTCCCAGACTTACTTGTTGTTTTCACAGTGTATGGTTAAGTAAGTCTAAGGTATATGATTTTTTTGGTCTTTTATGGTTTTCTCCTATTCTAAGAGGTGAAGGGTTGAGAGGCTAAAAATAACTCTAACTACAGCACTAAGTCCTAGTGTCAGCATCCATTCCTACTTGTCGTACACACCCTAAACTATGCAACTATGGCTACCAAATGCTAATCGTTACTGGGATCACCACACGTAACGCACATGCTCGAAGTGGTCGTACTGAGGCACTTAACTAACCTAAGTGTGATAAGCATGCATTCCTTGGCTAACCGTACAAATCCTTGGATGCTCGTAACCAAGTCGTACTTATTCCACGATCTAGGAGTTGAGGGTGAGAGAATCTAATCGTGATGAGTAGCCGATTCCTTGATTAGTCGTACACATTCGTCAATGCTCGTAATCAAGTCGTACTCATGCCGCGTGAACAACATGTAATAAATAACAAATAATAAAACCTATCCATGCACTGCATGGTTTATCCACAAAGCTCATCTTTATTGTCGTACACAACTTGCGTTTAGGTACAAAGTTGCTCAAATAAAGATCCGTTCACTTGGGGACTCCTACTGCAGGCACATGGAAATTATTCTATCTTTGGAGTGATCAATCTACTAGAGCTTCGCTACTTTACGCCTAGGATGTGGAATAAGGGGACTGCCGCCTCTTATTTATAGATATGGCAACGGACCGCAATATCACGTACGCGATATCGTAGGGGATGACGTGATATCGTGTACGCGATATTGTAGGGGATGATGCGATATCGTGTACGCAATATCGCATGGGATGCGATATCGCGGCTCATGCAATATCGCGTCCCATCACTTCTATAATGTAAGTAAAATGGTTTTGAGATTGCTAATAGGTTGGGCTTCTTTTCTTGATGTAAATATGAGCATGATGCATATTTACATTGTAAATTAAGTGATATATATATATATATATATATATTCAAGGTTTTGAGTTTTTCTTGGAAGCCCAATTATTGGCCGAGGTAACAAGTTTGAGAAAAACTAAATTACTCTTACATCCTCTCTTCCTTTATCCCTTTTCCATTTTCTTTGCACTGTATCAATCAAGGTGCCTTTGTACTATTATTAATGTTGAAGATTCATGGTTAGGATAAGGACCCTGCCATGTAAAGCTCATGATTTGACATAGCAAGTTGAAAATTGATATTTACCCTTCATGTCTAAAGCAACATCATGTTATGAAAATTAATTCTTGACCTATTTCTTTAAGAATAGAGATGATTTCATTATTATTTTTTGGATCTCTAAAAAGGCTCAATTCTCGAGATAATGGCCAAGGAAAATTGTACCTAAAAATAAAAGAAAGGAAAGATCAATCTCCAAAGATTTTTTATACAAAGATATAGTCAAGTTTTCTTATTCATACAAAATCATGAAACAGTGAGGAAACATTAAGGGAATAATAATTAGATAGAAATGCGGTACCTACAAACTTTTCTTCCATTACGTTTTCTTGAAAATACACCTAGTTTGCATACGGTGTGTTTTTTAACAACATTAAGCAAATCAACATAACTAGTTTCAATGTCTATGCCTTCTAGATGTTGAGTAGTAAATTTATATGGATGTTACAACATATTTATTCATAAAGAATATGTAAAAAGACAAAATGAAAATATAAGTCAATGGAAAAAATACTTCTAGCATCTTCTCAAAAAATTTAGTCAAAAATTTTTGCAAGCATATAAAGAAATGCAAATAGGATAGTATTTTTATGATTAGTAGGGCTACCCATATTTTCCTTAAGGATAAGACAATCTCTTGGGTGCTTGCCTTTTGGTGAATTTTGAGTTTAAAGCATAAATCCAAACTCCTAAAGGTGTGATAGAACTGGACAATATCTATTGGGATGCTCATATTGACACACATCAGATTCTTCATCATTTAAATTGAAATCTGCAACCTCTTCTATTGTAGCTATTTTTCTTTTTTTTCTAGTAGTAGTCCTTCCCTAGATTTTCTTTCTTTCTTTTATTCTTGTCTCTAGCTCTACCTTGCTATGATTTTTTTTTCTATAATTTTCAATGCTTTTTAAAACTTCTCATCAATTAAGTCCTACATTTTGTCAACCTTTACCAAAATTTCAATTACTGGCTTTTAGATTACCAAGGTTTTTCTCTAAACCACTTCTTCTAATGGTGCCTCATCTTCTGGTTCACAAAATGAATCTCCATTTTAGGGAGAAAAATATCTCTATTGTACTTCTCAAAGCTCTCTCTCTTCTTTAGTTCTCAATCCTCTTTTGATACCTAATTAATCAATCCCTAAATTTGATGGGCTTTCATCTTTGAAAGTCTTCATTGAGTATAGATTCCAAGAGTCTCCTTTGTCTTATTTAAGAGTCCATCTATAATATGTTGTAGTTTTTCCCTTTGAGAGACATCATAACCTAGGCACTGGTGCAATAGTGAGTAATACTTACTTAAGGTTGCATCAAGGGTCTTATGATTTTCTTGCCTCCATCCTTGAATCTACTTCCTTAAATTGAACACCCTAGAGTACCTTTGATATTTCTCATTGATGAGTAGCAAGGTACCCCTATGCCCAACTATAAAAATCACTAAGGTATTATGCTCAATCCCATCAAATTCTATGGACCTAGAGTTATCTAGTGCACTAGCTCTTCTAGGAAGTGAAATGGGCATTGAGAACATTCGTTGTCTTCCCAACTACACCTATGAGGTTCAAGGGTATGGTTTAAGTGTGATGAGTGGTGAGATACCCCTACACTCAACCATACGAATATGAGCATAGCATGCGCGATCCGGTCGAACTCTACAGACTAAGTGCCTGCATGCCCCATGGAACACTTAGGGTTAATCATTCGTTGTCTTCCCAAACTTACTTGTAGTTGTCACGATGTATGGTTAAGTAAGTCTAAGGTATATGATTTTTATGCTTTTTATGTTTTATGTCTCCTATGCTATTGAGTTGAAGGGTTGAGAAACTAATCACTAACTTTAACTAATGAACTAAGTCTAAATTACCTAGTGTCAACATCGGTTCCCACTTACCGTACACACCTTGAACTGATGCAACCTTGGCTATCAAATGCTAATCGTTGCTGGGATTACCAAGCGTAACGCACATGCTCGAAGTGGTCATACTGAGGCACTTAACTAGGAGAGAAGGGTTGAGAAGGAATTAAGAACTAATAAAGCATGTAAATAACAAATAATAAATAATAGTAATAAAATCCTATTCCATGCACTGCAAGGTTTATCCACGAAGCTCATCTTTATTGCCATACACAAACTTGTGTTCAGGTACAATGTCTGCTCGAATAAAGATCTGTTCACTTTGGGACTCCTACTGTGGCACATGAAAAATATTCTATCTCTGGAGTGATCAATCTGCTAGAGTTTGTCTATTGTCTAGCCTAGGATGAGAAAATAAGGGAGAGCCGCCTCTTATTTATAGATATGATAGCGCACCGCGATATTGCGTACGCGATATCGCAGGGGAAGATGCGATATCATGTACATGATATCATGAGCCCATGCAATATTGTGTCCCATCATACCCCCATGACTAAATCAAAACTCATCTTCAAGTTCCTTACAATAATATCAAGAAGGTGTGGGATTATTGACTCAAATGAAACTAATGGGATGACATGTGAACGGATCATCATTACAAGACACAATCAAAATGGTGTTCATGACAACAAGGGTGAACACCTTATTACATTGACATCAGGCCTCATTTGATAGCTTGAGAGAAAAGAGAAGAGAGAAGAGAGAAGAAGTCTTGCTGCTGCCAATGCCAAGATTTCACCTTTCATTGCTCATCCGTAAGTGCATCATCGATCTCATTCCTTGCAAAGCTGTTTCAGTACCGCTCCATTCCAAGTGCTTCCTCTTGATCCAATCTGTTGTTGCATGATCGCCATCTGCACACACAACACAGTTTTATATTAGCAAGGGTAAATGAATTATGATGTAATTAATACCTTACTTTGGTGAATGATCAATTGGCTGGGTTGTGGTATGGCTGATTATGGATCTGGAGATATATTAATGATGACTACCAAAGGTGTAGGGGTTAGGAGAAAATCAAAAACATTGAGCCCCATACCCCCATGACTAATCGCGAACCTCCGGTAGCGAGAGAATGGAAAAAGAAAAAGAATAAGAAAGATGAACAAAAAGAGACAACGGTAATGTCGATAAAGTGGATGTCAAGTAGGAAATGAACAAAATAAATGGATTGCAAAATGGTAAGGGAAAGAAGTTAATTGGTGCACCAAATAGGAATGCCAGTGGGTCCTACCCAAAGCAGGCTCATGTCCTTAATGCCCTGACAAGCCCACGTTCAAAAAGTCTGTAGGCTCTAGGAATGTCCTTTGGAACAAGAGTTAAAGTCTTAACCGTAAGAATTTACCAAAAAGAAAATGATGCATCTACCAATATATACACTAATGATACAACAGGCAATGAGGTGAATAATGGAGAGAAGGATGGAGAAAAGAGAATGGAATGGAGTCTCAAGAACAAGGTGGTGTACAACCTCTTGTGTGTTGCATGATTAATGTGACTTGGCAAATCTCATTCCAACTCTAGCCTCAAACTAATCACATCTAGTGACTTCGCATCGATGCATTCGGTCCATCCATCCACTTGAATAATAAGAATGCCTCCCCCAAGAGCCACCACCATTTCCACGCAACAAATGAGAGGAGAATGGGAAGCAAGAAGGACCTTAGTTAGAGGGAACATATTTAGTTCTATAACCAGTGCTTGTAGCCCAAGAGATTATTTTGTCTAAGGGGTGTGCTTTGAATTCTCACTTTTTCTTTTTCTTTTTTTTTATATTTTTATTTTTATATTTTTATGTGTGAGAACCACATCATGCAAAGACTTCTTATGTTTATTGTCTCAACTTCTAATAATTGGGTAACATCAGAATGATAAGAAAACTCAAGAAGAAAACATCTAAGCACCCAAGAGAATGGCCAACACAAATGCATCAAGTTTCTTTGAAGTCACATCCTTTTCCAACCTTGAGTCCTTCCTTAGTTTGAGAAATACCCAGTCACCTATTCGTTAAAGTTCTTATTAGGAAGGGACTAGACATTTCCAAGCCAAGAGAGACCATAGACTTGTGGATGAATGGATGAAGTGGGCTCATTACCTGCCATATCAAAAGAAACATACCTTAGTATCAACATTGTAACTTAAAAGTAAAAACCAAACATTAGCAATCAAATGGAAAAATAGTTCATACCATCGTGAAGAACACTTATTGGGTGACAAACTTATAGGATGGATCACATGCACACACACACACACAATGAAAAAGTATAACGATTTTGTAAAAAAAAAACAAGAAAAGTTAAAAAAATTTGTAAAAAAAAAACTTGTAAAACAAAAATGTGTAAGACAAAAATGTGTAAAACAAAAATGTGTAAAAAAAAATTGTAAAACAAAAACTTGTAAAACAAAAATGTGTAAAACAAAAAATGTAAAAGAACTAAGGGTCTCTAATGATTAGCATAGGTGGCTATCTCCCCCATGATTGAATTGTAAGGGAGAGATCCGAAATAATGAGCGTCTATTTGAATTTCGTAAAAGTGCCCAACTTCTCCCTACTGATGTTCTTAGATTAAGGGGTGGAAGTTGGTGACGCTCATATTCCAATGTGTCTATGCCTTTGTTGTTAACATGATTTGTTTCCTCAGTTCGTTCCATGCATATTAGGTTGCTCTTTTTAGTAGCTTTCAACCATGGGGTGTCTACTACTGGTGTGGTTACTACATACAGGCACCTTTGAGTTTGTGTTTCTTGGGCACACTGATTACATGGAAGAGATGCTGAACATTCTTCCATGTCATCACCCTCTGAGTCATTGTATGTGATGCATGGAACTTTCTTCTTCTTGATCTTTCCATAAATATTTACCTTAGATATCTGCAAGGAAAGATCGCAGATCCCTAGGTACGCATCTACTATACTTAGCCATGGCCTTCCCATTATAATTGGGAAGCCCTCGTTGTCACTATTAACTTCTATCACCAGGAATTCAGTTGGGTATGACCACCCACACATAGTGATGATGATGTCCTCCACCAATCCCAAGGGAATGGTGATGGACTGGTCAGCCAGCTCCAGTTGAATGTTGCTCTTCTTAAGTTGGGGCAAGTTCCAGGCTTGATACATTTCTCGTGATATTAAATTAACTCCAGAACCTAAGTCAAGAAGAGCTTTATGTGGTTCGTTCCCAACGATTCGTAGATAGATTAAGGGGCTCCTAGGATCAGAGAGTTTCCTGGGAAGGTGGCCTACCTTGATC
>MNCI01029439.1:372492-385502 GCA_015680685.1 Gnetum montanum
AAACTTGGTAGTGACATTGGGGAGTTGTGTGACCCATAGAGTCACTTGGAGAAATCGACTGCTGCACATAATATCCATATGGGTCTGTCTGCTGGTAAGGGTATTGTTGTGTTGGCAGTGGCATCCCCCATAATTGTGGATATTGCCACTATTGATGCTTTCCGATGGATTGTGGTGGAGTTCCACTTGGATAGTACGTTAGTGATTGGTGGAACTGCCTTGGGTTACCTTGAGGATAAGGTAACCTTCAGGGTGTTTGCCGTTGGTTGAGTCTTGGATTAAGTGCATACACCCCAGACTCCTGTAGATGTGAGATAATTGGACAACATCCCTTAGGATGGTCATATTGGCAGATCTCACATCCACCGTCATCGTCTATTTCTGAATCCATAGCCTCATCGGAGATAGTAAACTTCCCCTTACCCTTGTTATGTGCAAGGCCTGAATCTCTCCGCTTTATCTTACCTTTGTCACTACTTCGTTCCTCCTTAGAATCTTCTACGATTTTCAAGGCACTTTCAAGTTTGGAGTCTAAGGAATCCCACAATTGGTGTACCTTAGCCGATACTTTTATTGTTAGTTTTTGAATCGGCAAGGTTTTTCTGTTCACCAACTCTTTGAGTGGTGACTCATCCTCCTCATCACAAAATATTACTCCCTTCTTCTGAAGGGAGGGATCATGGTTGTATTCTTCTGCACTCTCTTTTTCATAGCTCACCTTCTTTTTTTGCTACTTGTTCCAACAAGTGATGAACTTCTTGGGCTCTATGTTCTGATAGTCTCCCTTGGGCATAAGTCAAAAGGGTTCTTCTAGTTTCATGCCTTAGCCCATCCACAACGTGGAAAAGTTGGTCCAGTTGTGTGTAACCATGGCCCGGGAAATGATGTAATAATGTGTAGTAATGGCCCATGGCAGCATCCAAGTGATCAATCTACTAGAGTTTCCCTACTGTTTAGCCTAGGATGAGGAAATAAGGGAGAGCTGCCTCTTATTTATAGATATGAAGGCACACCGCAATATCGCGTATACGATATCGCAGGGGAAGATGCGATATTGCGTACATGATATCACAAGGGATGCGATATCGTAGCCCATGCGATATCATGTCCCATCAAAGTGTAATTGAGATATATGATTTTTATCATTTTTATGTTTTATAGATGTAATTGCCTACAATAAGAATGAAGAGTAGAGTAACTTAAAATCTAACTTGTTTACTGCCTATCTAGCCTAACACAAGTAATCGCCCCACTTTCCTAAACACATGTTAAACACATATAGCACTACTGGGCTACCAAATGTTAAGCATTGCTAGGTTACCAAGTACTATATGAATACTTGAAGTCATCGTGCTCATGTTCATTCACAACTGGAAATAAACTGCTTAACTCAAATGCATTAAAGTAAAGAGTAAGAAACTAAAATGCATATTAAGCAAATATTAATCAATTCTTAGTGCTGTAAGGATTGTCAAAAGAGTTTGTTTTATTCCCATCACACTGCTATGCTCAGGTACATCAGTGCTTGAATAAATAACTATACACACTTAAACTTCTTTTGCGGGTACTCAGAAAATATTCTAACCGTAGAGAGAAGAAACAGAAAGAGCTTTGCTACTCTGAATGAAAACTAACTCCAAAAAAACTATGCAAAACTAAATCCTAGGCACGGTATTTATAGAATTAGGGTATATATCCTGATGTTGCATATGTGATGTTGCAATTGGTCCTTGACATCGCACGCACAATGTCACAGCCAATGCCAAAAATGTGTTCATCATACCCCAATGACTGAATGAAAACTTGTCCTCAAGTGAAGAAGAGGAGGAACAAGTTCCTTATAAAATATTGGGTAGGTATGGGATTATTGACTACATACAAACTGACTCGATTGAAACAATAGACTCTAAGTTCCCAAGTGTACAAAATTATAATTTTTACAACATTGGGTGTTCATGATAAGAGAAGTGAACACCCTGGATAACATTGACATCTAACGCCTCTTTTCAACAAAGGAATGAGAGAGAGAGAAAAGAGATCCAGTGATCACAAACAGTCCTCATTATGTGATACTGTTGCATCCTTGGTGAAGATAATCCTACTTCTAGTCCATGCTTCCCACTGCAATCACAACAAAATCACAAATTAGTATGAAATATGTAACACATAGCTATTAAATGCCTTGTCTCATCGGTGGTTACATTCAACTAGGTTGTGATTGTGGTAGATTGGTTTCTTCAGTAGTGTTAGCAGGAAGGTTGAAAAATAAGGTAAATTAGATAAGCAGTCCATTAAATTTGAAAAAAGCTCAACACAAGGAAATATTTGAAGAGGGTATAAAAATTCACAACAATAAAAAGGAAGGTTCATTGCAAAATGGTGTGTAGATGTGCACAATTGGATGCCATTGATGGGGTAAACAAAAGGATTTGATTGTAAAAGTGTCTAAGGGTAAACAACTTAACTAATCCAACTAAAAGATATGCAAGTGGGTCCTTCCCAAAGTAGGCATAGGCCTTTTACGCCCTTGCATAACTTCAAACCGAAGAGTCCATGGGCTTTGTGGATGATTAATGGTTACAGAAAGTTAAGTACAAAAACCTGGAAGAAACTAACTAAGAATTTCGACACATCAAACTAGGACATCGAACCAAAACATGAAACTAGTAGTGAGGTGAGACATGGAAAGCATAGATGGATGAGAGAGTGTGTGGAATGGAGTTCCTAATTATGTCCACATGAAGCCCCTTGTGGATTTTATGGTTAAATAACTTGATAGGATCCATCCTTAGTCCAAACCAAAACCAACCATGTTTAGTGACTTCACATCGTCATTCTAAGACCAGCCCCTCCCCTGAGACACAAGAGTGCTCCCATAGAATAACCATTGTTCCTTATTAGAGAAGAAGTAGGAAGTGAGGAAGGACCTTAGTTAGAGGGGATGAGTCCAATAACTAGTGCTTGTAGCTCGTTTATTCTATCTAAGGGGTGTGCTTTGAATTCCCATAATTTTTTTTGAAATTGAAATTACACCATGCAAAGACACATACATTTATTTTGTCCAAGGGGTGTGCTTTGGATTTTTATCATTTTTTTGCTGATGAGAACCACACCATGCAAGGACTTATTCAACTTCCTATTATTGGATGACACGAAATAGTAAGAAGTCCATGAAAACACACATGCACCTAGGTAAACAAAAAATCATAAAGAATACTGAATCCCCTTGAAGCCACACCCTGTTCAAACCTTTGAATCCTTTCCAATTCTGGAAACTACCAAAGTTACAAATTTATTAAAGTTTTATTAATGAAAAAGGGACTGTACATTTCCAAAACAAGGAAAACCATAGAGTTTATGGATGGGTGGATGTTGTGGACTCATTACCTATTGCAAAAAGAAAAAGAAACCATGTCCTAATTATCCATAACAAAATTCAAAGCCAAAAACTAGACACCAACAATCAAATAACAAAAAAAAAGTACATACCACCATCAAGTAATGCATTACCAATGTGCTTGGCACTTATTAACAAAAAGTTAGAAAATCACATCAAACAAAAGAAAATATAAAAGAAAGTGGAAAATATTCAAGAAATATCAAATAGACTAACAATCGTGTAAAACAAAAATTAGAAAAGATTAAATATATGAAAATAAAAAGATGCAAAATAAAGAATGTGTAAAACAAAAAGTTGTAAAACAAAAAATATGTACAAAATTGAAGAGTTTCTTATATGACTAGCATGGGTGGCCATCTCCCCCATGACTAAGTTGGAAGAAGGAGATCCAAAATATGGAGCGTGGTTGTCCATTTGATGAGGTGCTTGTTGTGTTAGTTGGCATATACTCATGGAAAGGTTTAATTTGTTGGATGTTGATTAGTTGTTTCTTATTTGGGCTCTTAGGTTTATAGATCATCATGGTCCTAGAAGAAAAAGTATGATAAATGATGTAAGGTCCTTCCCACAATGTTTAGAACTTAGTTTATTGAGGTATGTGTGTGGGGTTCCAGTAGAGAGCCTTATCTCTCGATTGGAATTTGACTTTTTTGATTTTCAAGTCATGACACTTTTTGTTGTAGGCTTTGTGCAACTCATTAGATGATAAGGCTACTAATTAGTTTTTGTCTAGTAATTTGAGATTCACGAGTCTTTCCTTTTGGGCTAGACTTAAGTCAATGTTAAGGGCACAAGCAATTGAAAGTGTACGAAGTTCAAATTGGATTCAAAGTGTTGGTAATTTTCCATACACTAGCTCATAAGGAGACTAGCCTATAGGAAGTTTCCATGTTGAGCAGTAGGTCCAAATGGCATCGTTGAGTTTTGTGCTCTAGTCCTTCCTATATTTTCCAATAGTTCTTGTTAGTATCCTTGTGATTTCCCTATTGGTAACCTTAGCTTGACTATTAGCTTAGGGATGGTAAGGTGTTGTGAGTTTAAGTTCAACCCCCAAGTGTTACATGAGCTTTCAAAAAGTAGTGCTTGTAAAGTGAGTTCCATTGTTAGAAATTAATGCACATGGCACACCAAACCTATTTACAACATTTTGTTGTATAAACCTAGTAGCAATTGAAGATGTACAATCGATGAAAGTTGCTACTTTTACCCATTTCATACAATAGATGACAACAACTATGATGTACACCTTTCCATTTGACATGGGCATGATGAGACCCATGAAGTCAATGCCCTAGATGTCGAATGGTTTTAGTGGTTGAATCCATTGCTGAGGTCCCTCCATTCTAGTAGTCATTCTACCATCTCATTGGAATCATTCACAAGAGCAGATGTAATGGTGAGCATCCATAAAGAGTGTTCGCCAATAGTACCCTACCATTAGTATTTTAATGGCCATGCATCTTCTAGCATAGTGTCCTCCACAAGGACCTTCATGAGCATCTTAGAGAATGCACAATTGATTAGCATCAGGGACACACCAACGAACTAGGCCATCGATGCACATCTTGTAGAGGTATCCATTGATCTCCATGAAGTGCTTTAATTGGTGAAGAAACTACTATTTCTTCTAGTGGTCCAGCCCTTGTGGGATCTCCTAATTGAGAAGATAGGTGAGAATGCCATCATACCATTTTGGCTCATTGGGCATTTGTTCAGTTACAACCCCAACAAAGAGGATTTCATCAGGAAATGTATTAGATAATGGACTTTCTTCCTCTTTGTCATTCCATCACAACCGAGATAAGTGATTAGTGACCACATTCTCAGTGCCCTTTCAATCTACCATCGTAAGATCGAATTCCTGCAAGATCACTTACCATCGTATGACATAGGGGCTTACCGTTGGCTTGTTCATTAGGATGTGGATGGCACTATGATCTATCTGCACAAACATCTTGTATCTAGGTACATAATGCTTAAATTTTTCTAGAGAAAACACCACTACCATCAATTTTTTCTCTATAGTGGTGTAGTTTAGTTATGCACCCACAATGCTTTAGCTAGTGCAATGGATGTAATATGGATGTTTCTTGTCATCTAACTACATTAACACTGCTTCCAAGGCATAATTTGATGCATCTATCATAATGTGAAATGGCTTGAACCAGTTAAGTGCTTATAGGATTGGAGTTTCTACAAGGTTTTCTTTCAATTGCTGAAATGCTTTCTCACATTCTATAGTCTAGACAAAGGAAGCATCTTTCTTTATTAGCTTGACCAATAGTTTTGCAATCTTAGAGAAATTCTCTATGAATCACTAGTAGTAGCAAATATGTCCAAGGAATGATCAAACATCTTTAACTATTTCTAGCTGATGGGTTATTCCTTAGATAACCCTTATTTTTTTAGGGTCTACCTTAATTCCCACTTGCAATATTCTGTGCCCCAATATAATGCCCTCTTGGACCATTAAGCAACTTTTCTTCAAATTGAGTTGCAAGTTGGTTTCAACACATCATTTTAGCACTTGCTCAAGGTAATCCATGGCTTACTCAAATGTAGCTTCATAAGTGAAGAAGTCATCCATGAAGACTTCTGCACCACTACTGATCTACTGTTGAAAAATGCTCAGGACCAAGCACTAAAATGTGGTAGGAGCATTGCATGGACCAAATGGCATCTTGTGATATGAAAATTTCCCTAGGGACTCATGAATGTTGTCTTTGTTTTGTCTTTTGGTGCAATTTAAATTTGGTTATAGCCACTATAACCACCTAGGAAACTATAGTAGCAAGGCCCAGATATTGTGCCAAGCAACTAGTCAACAAATGGAAATAGAAAATGATCCTTGAATGTTGCCATATTTAGTAGCTTGAAATCAATGCAGATCCACCACTTGCCACCTTTCTGTGGCACAATTATGAGTGGGCTAACCCACTCACTATTCATAATGGGATAGATGAACCCTACCTTGAGGTGTTGCTCAAATTCCTTCTTGACGATCTACTTCAATTTGGGGTTCAATCACCTTTGTGGCTATCATTTTGGCTTTATGGCCAGGTTCGTGTAGATGTGATGCTAGTATATCCTAGGATGAATCCCTATGAGTTCAGGATATGACCAAGAAAAAGCTACTGACCATCTTTCAACTACTGTCAATAGCATCTTTTTTGTGCTAGAGCAAGTTTTACATTGATTATAATCGGCTTCCCATTCTTTAAAAATACATATTCCATTCTAGCTGGTAATGTTTTTAGCTCAAGGGGCTCATGTTTGAATTTTTTAGGAATTTCCAACTTTTTCTAATGAGTATCATCTTTTGTATCCTTAGAGAGTTGGTGATGAACTTGATCGAGTTCATCCATGCCTCTGACATGTGCACATGTTAGGCTTTTAGTCGGTTCCATGCATAGTGTGTTGCTCTTAGAATCAGCGATCAGACATTGGGTGCCCTTCTATTTTGTGGCTACTACATGTAGAAACCTTTGAATTTCTACTTCTGGTGCACACTGCTTACATGCAAAGATAGATGCTTGCTTTATAGCCCAAAGTTTCTACACACAATTGCACCTGCTATTGTTATATGTGATGCATGGAACTCTCTTCTTCTCGATCTTTCTGAATGCATTTTCTTTAAATATCTCCAAGGAGAGATCTCTGATGCCTATTTTTGCATTAATGGTGCTTAGCCATGCCCTTTCCATGATGATTCCCCTTTGCAGTTCTTCACTTTGATTACCAATAAGTCAGCAGGATAAGACCACCCACAAACAATGGTCACAATGTCTTTTACCAGTCCCAATGCAACAATGATGGATTGGTCTACCAATTCTAATCTAATGTTGCTCTTCTTAAAAGGAGGCAAGTTCCAAGCAGTGTACATCTCATGAGAAGTTATATTAACACCAGAACCTAAATTGAGAAGAAACTTGCATGGTTCATTCTTAGTAATCTGCAAGTAAATTAGAGGACTTCCAAGATCGACTAACTTCTTAGGAAGGTTTCTTGTACAGATCTAATTAGACATTGTATGAGTGAGCATTACAATATGGATCCTAGGTAGAGTTTGGTTTGAAGGAGGCCCGAAGGAATTTGATATGGAGAAAGAGGTAGAAGCAAGGTTGTCAACTGCGGATGTATGTGAAGGCTTCGGTGGATTACAAATTTGAAAGAAAGCTCTCTTCTTTGAGCGAGCATTCAACCCCTAATCTGGTTGTAAATTAATAGCCATCGTAGAATTACATTGTTGCAGTTAATGGGTAGTTCACCTTGCATAGGAGGAGCAAGTGGTAGCTATGCAACTAGAGGAGAAGTATGTGTAGGGACAAAACGAGGATAAGGATAAGAGGTGGTGTCCCTTTTTTCATGTGGCGAATCAGCTCGATAATAATCTGAAGGTTGGTAGTGAGGCTAAAAATTAGAGGCATGATTGGAGGAGTCATGTGGAGACATGGTTTTCTAAACATGGTAACCATATGAATTAGGCTACTGGTAAGGATATTGTTATTGTGGTGGTGCTAGCGCTCATGATTATGGTTATCGCCACTATTGATACTATTCATATGATTGCAATGAAGCTCAACTTGGATAACACAGTTGTTGTTAGTGGAACTACCTAAGATTACCTTGAGGATAAGGTAATCTTTTAGATGTTTGCCTTTGTGTAAGTCATGGATGTAAGGCATACATCCTAGACTCCTGTAGATGTGACATAGTGGGGCAACATCCCTTAGGATGTGCATACTGATAGATGTTACATTCACGATCATCATCTAATTCACTATCCATAACTTCTTCAATTGCAACAACCTTTTCCTTACCTTTGTGATATGCATGTTTAGCTTCCTTGCACCTCCTATGCTCATGCTCACTACTTTGTTCTTTTGACTCTTTAGTGATTTTGGGAATAGCTTGGAATATGTTATCCAATGAGTCCCTTAACTGATCAACCTTGGATGTAAGTTCAGATTGGAATTGTTGGAGTGGTAACGCTTTCTTATGCATCCCCTCATCAAATACAAACTCATCCTTAGTATCACAAAATCAAACCTCCCTCTTGCGAATGGAAGGATCATGGTTGTACTCTTCTGCACTTTCTCTTTTTCTTAACTTGTCCTTCTCTTTAGCTACCTACTCTATTAATCTTTGTATCTCTCGAGCACTTAGTTCTACTAATCACCCTTGGGCATAGACAGTAAGGGTTTTCCTTGTTTTATTACAAAGCCCATCTATAAAATGGTGAAGTTGAATCAATTAAGAATAACCATGGCTAGGACATTTGTGCATCAAGGCATAATATCGGCCAATGGCAACATCCAAGGGTTCGTGTGTTCTTTGTTTCCATCCTTGGATTTGCTTTCTTAAGTTGGACACTTTGGAGAATGTTTAATACTTATCATTGAACAACTCAAGCATGGTACTTCATTGCCTAATAAATTCTAGCTCTAAGAACTAGTACTAGTTTTCTGCTTCTTTGATAAGTGTCCTGGGGGAACAACTTCTATTTCTACCACTCATTCTGTATGCGTTGCAAGGCACATGCATCTTGGAAAACTTGAAGATGATTTTGCGGATTAGAGTTATATCCTCCTTCAAATTGAGAAATCTTGTTTATGTCTAACCGTTTGATCCAACTATCCTTCACATGCCTTGTTGGAATTCTGACTACCTCTACGATGTTAAGCATACTTCAGGTAGCAAATAGAGGCTCATTAAGGCCTTGATCATGGTGCCTATAATTTCCTATACTACCCCTTCATTCATGTTAATGTGCCTCTCTTGAACGTCTACATCCTTGATCTTGTTTATCTCGACGATTCCTCTGGTCATTATGGTCCTGTCAGTCATTTCATTCATTTTGATCACCTCAATCATGGTCTTACCTTCTGCGATCACAGTCAAAGCTAGAAGAAGAAGACAACGATGAAGGGGAAGAGGAAGGAGAACCAAAATCATGATAGTGTTTGCTATCACCTCTTCAATGATCGTGACCATGATCATGATCTTGCTTCTTGTTTGCATCCTTGTCTTGACTTGCCCCACTAGATCCCTCTTTGTCATTAGATCCCTTGTTACTAGAATTAAGATTGTAAATTGTGGAGTGCAAGTTCTGGTTTTGACCTCCATCACCAAAGTCAAAGAGAGGAGTTTCGTTAAATGGAAAACCAAAGAAGGTTCTCCACTAGCGTGTTGGTACAATAGGAATGGAGAATCGTTAAGCCCTTTTCCCTTTGAAAACTCATAACACTATTCTAGCTGCTAATCTCGCAGATATTGTGCTTTGGTGGGATGGTAATCCTTGGCATCAGCATCTTTCACAATATACTTTCCATGGCAGTCTTAAAGACTAAGTTGTGCAAGCAATTAATAGAGCATTGCAGAAGCAACACGATCAAGTGGCAATACAATGTTGCCGTTCGTGTCACATCATCACAACTGTTCATTTTGGTGTATGATGAAGGTGAAGTTCGATACATACTCATCAGGATGAGTATATATAATTTGATACTATTGAGAATTTGGTAGATTAAGCTTTATTAGTCTTTGGTGGAGAATTGCTCTTGTGAGAAGAAGACATTTTTGTTTTGCGAAATAAAAATCACAGTGTGCATATGAATTTTTGTTATAGTAATTGTAAGATAAGATATGACTCTAAGGTTCATCCCAATGATTTAAATACTTTTCACTAGGTCCTAGATAGTGTAGGAAATAACCAAAAGATCCTTGAAAATGGTGCCAATGATGAGCGGCAAGGTACCCCTACATCCAACCATACAAATCAATAAGGTGTTAAGTGTGATCTGGTTGAATTCCATGGACCTAGAGTTATCTAGTGCACCAACTCTTCTAAGAAGTGAAATGGGCATTGAGAACTTTCGTTGTCTTTCCAACTACACTTGTATGGTTTAAGGGTATGGTTTAAGTGTAATTGAGGTATATGATTTTTATCATTTTATGTTTTATAGATGTAATTGCCTACAACAAGAATGGAGAGTAGAGTAACTTAAAATCTAACTTGTTTACTGCCTATCTAGCCTAACATAAGTAACCACCCCACTTTCTTGAACACATACAACACTACTAGGCTATCAAATGTTAATAATTGCTAGGTTACCAAGTACCATATGAATGCTTGAAGTGGTTGTGCTTGTTTTCATTAATAACTAGAAATAAATTACTTAACTCAAATGCATTAAAGTAAAGAGTAAGAAAGTAAAATGCGTTAAAGAAAATATTAATCTATTCTTAGTGCTACAAGGATTGTCAAAAGAGTTCATTTTATTTCTGTCACAGCACTGCACTTAGGTACATCAGTGCTCAAACAAAGAATCGTACACACTTAGCCTTCTTCCACGGGCACTCAGAAAATATTCTAATTGTAGAGAGAAGAAACGGTAAGAACTTCGCTACTCTGAATGAAAACTAAATCTAAAAAAACTATGCAAAATTGGAGCCCATGAGTGGTATTTATAGACTTGGGGTATATACCTTGATGTCATGTACGCAACGTCATAGTTGAACCCCCGACATCGCGTACACAACATCACAACTGATGCCAAAGACATGTTCATCACTCATTAAAGATTTTCAACATTATACTCCACCTTCTGATGAATTTTGGTTCCAAGAACCAATACCAATATTTGACTTCTTTGATGAGTATCCTAGGAATTAATTTTAGATTTTTCCATTTATTCTATACATTTTGCAAAGAAAAAACATTTTGAAAGGCTTGTAGATGATATTGTAGAGCCTTGTAGCTTCCCTAGAACCTAGGAATGTTGTTCATGTCTAGTTGCTTTATTCAACATTTCCTTTGATGTCTAGTAGGAATGTAGACTATCTTCTTGATGTTAATCATGCTATGAATAGCAAGCAAGTGTTCATCATAATTATCTTTGTTCTTATGGTCTCATTTATGACCATGCCCCATTTTGTGGTGCTTGATATGTCTCCTTTCAACTCTATGTCATATTTCTTGGTTACATTTATCATCTATTCTTTCATCCATATGATGGCCTCTCCAATCATCTCTACTAGGTCATCTGCCATTACCCAGTCTTTCTTAGTTACATTCACCTTTATCAGACCTAGATGACAATGAGGATGAGGAAGATGGAGAACTAGGAGAGTTGTGCTAGCTTACTCTCCTTTCATGATCCCTTTAGTCATCTAGACCTAACCTACTAGAAGACTTGGGCCTAGAGGTCTTTCTTGTGTTGGGTTCAATCCTTCCTTTTCCTTGGTTGCTAGCCAAGATTAACCATGAATTTATCATGTTATCTATAGTAGGTATTGAATAATTTGGTGATGATATTTATGCCATTAATAATTACTATCCTCCTTCTCATATTATGATGTTAGTGGAATGGTAGCCTCCTTTCCCTTTGCAACTTTATGGTGTACTTTCATGAAAAAATCCTTTTGTAGTTAGGCTTTGGTAGGTTGGTAAGACCTGAACATTTCGTCAACCACTTTGTAATTACTAGTAACCACTTCTAGTCTAACTTTCATTATTGCTACCATGAGCATTGATGGAATTGAGCAGTCGCATGGTCACATAATATTTCCTTTCATGTTCCTTCATTGCAAATGATAATCTTGGTGGAGGACGAAAGTAAAATTTTGATAATATGTGTGTAAATGCGAGTAAACCATTTTAAGTTGATGGGGTGTATCATCCTTATTCTTTACTCTCATGTAGCATCTCCTTATGGAATCATCAACAAGTGAGAAATCAATCCTATTAAAAGAAGACATCTTTTAACTACTTTAGTGTGCTTGAATATAATTAAATAATATTATTTTTAAATAATAAATCATTAGGGCTATAAAACCAATCCTTATAAGATTATCACTATTTAAATCACTAGGACTAGTCCTTGATAATAGTACCAATGATGAGTAGCAAAGTAGATCCTATACCCAAACATATAGATTAGAAGCGTTTACATGTAATGTGGTCGAATTCTATGGACTAGACTAGTGTGGGTATCTATATAGCTAAGTGATTGATCACTAATCATTATCTTCCCAATCACACTTGTATGGACTAATTTGTATAATTAAGTATGACTAAGGCATATGATGTTGATGTTAAACAACTATGTTTAAAATTTTATTAAACTATTAGAAGATTAAAAATCTAAATTATCTAATCTAAGTGTGAAAAATAAATCTAGTCTAGCCTAAGCATTGAGCATCCATTTCCACCTTACTATACACTTCCTGAAATTACCCTAACACTGTAAGATTACCAAGTGTTACACTATTAAGCATACAAAGTGGTACACTACTGGGATTACCAAATATTAATGTATTTATGCTTGAAGCTAGTTGTACTCATGGGGTGTAATTAAAGTGCAAGGAAATGTAAAATAATTAACTAAATCAATTCAAATTAATGGAACAAAGAAATTAAATTGCACTTAAGTAAATCATGAAGCTAGGCCAAATGGTACAATGAAGATCAACTAATTTCAATTTTATTGCCATCATAAAAATATGTGCAAGAATATAGTTACTTAAATAAGATTTTAGATAATCAATTTTGTATGTTGCGGGGATTCAGTAACAAATTCTAACTTCTACGAAAACAAACTACAAGAAC
>MNCI01029440.1:0-42817 GCA_015680685.1 Gnetum montanum
CAATCTTTTTATCTGATTTTTTAGGAATCAAACCAAGTTTCTTACGTATAAACAATGGCATTATAGTAGACGTAACTCTAGAATCAATTAAACAATTGTGTAAGTATTTATCATTTAATTTCATTGTCAAAAGAAAAGGAGTTTTCTTATCATATGAGGTTTTTAATTTCTCATCATTATTAGACACATACCTTAACTATGATTCTCTAACTCTCCTTTTACCTTTAATGAACTCTAAAGCCTTTCTTTGCTGATCTCCTATTTGAAGAAACTGATAAAAGCTAATATTGGCCTTGACATGTTTAATGTATTCAATAAAATCATACTTTCCATCACTAATAAAGCTTGGTTTCTTTATCCATTTTTTAAAAAACTAATTTAGAGTGCTTTTCTCTACTTGATTGTCTTTACCTTTATTCTTATCTCTTCTATTTGGCTCAAAATCTTTTCTCTAAGTAGATGGATTAGTAATAACATTTGGGGATCTAGAAGTAGTTAATATTTCTTTTGATTGAAGTTTATATCCATTTTCCTCATTGTTATTTCATTCCTCACCTGAAGACATATCTTCTTCAAAACTTGATAGAGAAGAAGTATCGCTAGATCCATTGCTAGAAGATTTACTTGCATAATGAACACTAGATAACTCATTATCAGATTCAATATTAAGAAAGTTGGACATAATTAGATCACTTTCATCCTCATCTTCTGCTAACTTAGTGTCTTGATGTTTATGCTTTCTATTTTTCCTTTCTTCCTTGATATTAACTCTTGCGAACGCTTTTTGAAACTTCACTATTTTGTTAGACATATCTCTCCTTAATTNTAATTCCAAACTTAATTACACTAAATGACTACTTTAGTGAAGCTATACAGTTAGAAAAATAGTTNTCTTTAAGCATTTCTTCTGATGATCTATATTGTCTTCGAAAGAGTCTACAAATTCATTGAAACTTGATGTTGAAATCTCTAATTGACTCTTTAACTCCTTGCTTAGCTTGTACTAGCCCACAGTATAGTTGTTGTTGATCTAATTGATTACCAAACTTGGCTAAGAAAAGATTCTTCATGTCATCCAAACATGTAATAGTATTATTTGGTAAGTTCAAATACTAAATCTAAGCTATATCCTTTAAATTGGATACAAACAACCTACAAGCTTGATATTGATGTTGAATATTTGCATGAGCTAAAGCTAACTCAAACATGTGAATATATTCTTTAGCTAAATAAGCTTTTCTAGGAATGAAAGGCTTAAGAAAATATTTGTAAACTACCTTAGGAATATCATTGTAATTTTGAAATCCTTATGCTGTAACTCTTTGCCATCCTATTCCTTTGGATAGTTAAACTTTTAGACTTTCTAGATCTATTCTTATAAATCGATAAACCAGATATAATGGGTAATCTTCTTGATCTTCTAGTTTTCACTTCACTACTTGTTCCCAATTCAAAAACTTTCTTTTGTTCTTCTTCTGATGAAGAATTAGTCTTAAAATCAAGAATATCTTTTGAAACTTTTAAATTTTCCAAACTATCAATCTTCTTAGTCATGAACTGAAAATATCTAATTTCTTAAGCCTTTACAGTAACAAAGAATTGTTGGTGTACTAAAATTATAAGGCTTATGAACTTAGAGGATAAATTTTCAGCCCTCCTTTTGGCTCCAAAAGAACTGTTAGCAACTATTTGGGACGTGACTGCCAACGAATGTCGTCGAACAGGATTTAGGTGCTTGCTGGTCTCTGGAAACACCAAGGCCCAGATACCTCCAAATAGATGTAGTAGTTAATGTGAGTATGTGTTTGTGCTATTGTGATGTGCGGTTTTGAAAAATAAAACGATTGACTCATGTGTGAAACTACAAATGACTTATCTTAAAGAGATTCAGCCAACTTTGCAAAGTACTATGAATTTTTAAGAGTTCCTATTTTGTTTAATTGCCTAGTCTATGCGGTTCTTATAATACCTACTTGTAACAAATAAAGTTTTGCAAAAACATTTGAGCACAACTCTGCAAATCTACTTCTAATTTTCCCTAGAAAAATAGATAGTTCCATAAGAAAACTAGAAATAGAGCGAGATTCAATGGAAATAGAAAGAAGAAAACAAGAAAACAGATTTGTGTAAAAATTTCAAATGTTTAAACAAGGTAAAATGATACGAGTAAATAATTTGCAATAAAGCTATTCCAAATTCAATAACTACGAATTGTTCAAACCTTCCAAGACTCAAATAAAAAATTTCTTCAAGACAATCTTATTATGCTACCCAAAAAATTGTTGCATAAACTATCACATACGAGAATTTATTTTGGCTAGATAATGGCTGTGAACAATTGCATTCAACAGAACCTTCAAAAGACTTGACAATTTCTGATTGAAAGACCATGGAGATTCACTTTAAAGATAAAAGAAGCTATTCTGGTCTTATCAAAATACCAAAGATTTTTTGAACCCTCTTGACTATTGAATCATTCAATGGCTTGACTACATGTAGAGGCTCTTTTACAAAAATCTCAATAGTGGTTTTTATACATTGCACAATAATAAAATTTACTACTAAAATTCTCTTAAGGCTTTTAAACCCAAGCTCTTCTATGGTAAAATTTTAATAGAAATCTTCTATTATGCAATAAGAAACAATAAGATCAATCTAAATATCCCAAAATTACTTGTCAAACATGATACTATCTAAACCACTAGCTAAACAATTTAAACAAAATAAAAAATAATAAGAATGACTCACAGGACTATGAAAAAGAGGCTGAAATGTTGTCTTTGACAAATCATCTTATAAGTAATCTTTCACAATGTCTTCTTTACACAAATCTGATTTTTTGTTCTATTCTTTCTATTTTCATTGAATCTCGCTGTATTTCTAGTTTTTTTGTAGAACTATCTCTTTCTCTAGGAAAAATTAGAAGTAGATTCACAGAGTTGTGCTCAAATGTTTTTTCAAAACTTTATTTATTACAAGTAGGTATTATAAAGACTGCATAGACTAGGAAATTAAACAAAATAGGAACTCTCAACAATTCGCAATACTTTGTAAAGCTGGCTAAATCTCTTTAAGATAAGTCATTTATAGTTTTACACACAACCCAATCGTTTCATTTTTCACAACTGCACACCGCAACAACACACAAACATACTCACATTAACTACTGAGTCTATTTGGAGGTATCTGGGCCTTGGTGTTGCCAGAGACCAGCAAGCACCTAAATCCTGTTTGAGGACACTCATTGGTGGTCGCATCCCAAATGGTTGCCAATAGTAAGAGTGAATAATATTGATCCATGGTAGCATTCAAGGGTTCATGTGCTCCTTATTTTTAGCCTTGGATTTGCCTCCTTAGATTAGACACTTTAAAATATGTTGATATTTGTCATTGAATAGTTCTAACATGGTACTCCACCTTTGGATGAATTTTGGTTTTAAGGGTCAGTATCAACTTTCAGCTTCCTTAATGAGTGTCCTTGGGAAAAGCTTGAGTTTCTACCACTCATTCTCGATGTTTTGTAAGGCATATGCATCTTGAAAAGCTTGTATATGTGTCTACAGATTAGAATTGAATCCCCCCTCAAATCTTGGGATATTGTTCATATCTAGGCACTTGATTCAACTGTCCTTGATATGCCTAGTTGGAATTCTTACTACCTCCACAATGTTAAGCATACTTCAAGTCACTAGTAAAGGTTCATCATCATCACTGCATTGATGATGCCAATGATGGTTCTAGCCACCCCTTCAATTTTGGTGGCTTCACAGTCATTATTATTTCATTGATCACTTTCATCATGGTTGTTTCAATGGTGACTTTTATGAGAACCATCAGATGAAGAGGAAGGTGGATTGCCACCACCACCATAGTGTCCATCACCACTCTTATGTTTTCTATAATCTTCATCATTAAATCCCTTATTATTGTGATGTTCACCCAAGTCCCTACCTTGGCTATCACTCTTCCTTGAACTTGGTTTATGAATAGTTAATCGTAGGGTCAAGTTCATACCCTCACCATCATTAGTAGGGGGTTGGAGATTCTTCATGTTGAGAACCTTCCAAGGGAGGATCCTCATTTTCCTCTTGATCTAGTAGGAAGAAGGGGTTACTGTAATGTTTCCCTTTTGTGGCTTCATGGAGTCTCTTCTAATGTTTATCCCACTTACATTGTGTTTTAGTGGGATGACAGTTCTAAGTGTCATATCCATCCACAACATGCTCTTCATGAAGATCTGATATGCCCAACTTCTTAAGGGTTTTAATTAGCATTTTGGGCACAAATCTATCATTAGGCAAAAAAATATTACCATTCATATCACGCCATGGAATTTTTTCATCTTGATGTAGGATGAAGGTGAGATTTAGCACAAACTCAATTGGATGAGTGTACACCACCTTGCATTCTTGTGGGACTAGTGGTTTAGTATCATCATGCTTACGAGAAGAAGAAGACATCTTGTAAAACAAAATGAAATTTTTAGTGTGATTTTATAATTTATGTATAGTGAGAATGTTATTGACTTTTAGGTTTGTACAATGATATTAGTGGTATCCACTTAGACATAAATAATTCATGTTCTACAAACAAAGTTCCCGACAACAATGCCAATGATGAATGATGAGGTACCCCTATGCCCAACCATATGAATCACAAGTGTTTATGTATGATCTGGTCAAATTTTGTGGACTTTATTGTTTCTACTTCACTAGCCCTTTAGGAAGTAAATCTAACCTTAAAGTCAATCGTTATCCTCCCAATTACACTTGCAATGTTCATGGGTATGGTTAAGTGTAACTGAGGTGTCCAATTTTTATCATTTTGTATTTTATATTGTGGGTGCTCGGAATGTAGATAAAAATAAGTTTAATTAACTAATCTAAATGACTAATTAACTAATCATGTAACTAATCCTAACATAAGCATTTTTTCCCACTTTCTGTACATGTCCTGAACCCACGTATCCATTGCTGGGTGACCAAATGCTATGCTACTGGATGTACCAAGCAATAATGTTGTTGGGATTACCAAGTGAATGTGTTATGCTCAAAATGTTCGTACTTATGTATTTAATATATTTAGTTTAATAATCTCATTAACTCAATTTATGGAAAATAATTATGAAATAATTGAGAATAATTAACAAATAATTGAAAACATTGAATGCATAAATAAAAGAGCTAATCTATCCAAAGTGCTAAAAGGTTTATCAAAAAGCTGATCTTTATTATCGCACATATTGTCATGCGTAGGTATAATAATTCTTGAATAAAGATTTGTACACTCAATGAATCCTACTATGGGCACTTGGGGAAAAAATTCTAACTTTCGAATGAAAAAAAATGCAAGAGCTTCACTACTACTAAAATTTGGACTCCCCATAAATGCGGTTGGTAGGCACATATTCATAGGCAATGGATAGATACCGCATTGATGAGGCATCATCAATGTAGGTTGAAATATGTTGATAGGGCCTCATGGACAAGGCCTTGTCGATGTGGTCAGCTACATTGATGAGGCCTTGTCAATGTAGCCAACCAATGACGACTCATGAATATGTTTTGTTGAGAATGACCAAGTAGGTTAGGAAGATTTACAAGTTGTTTAAAATAGCTTAAGATGATCAGGTGATCTATACAAATATTTGAAGAATATTTCTCATGTTTGTAGTTAGTAATTAGATGTTTGTTCATGTCTCTTCACTAAAGGGCTTAAGACATTTTGATTATAAGGGAAAGCATGCACCTTGTTACATTAGGTTGTTTAACTTTCTTTAACATATAGGAGAGGTTGCATATCATGTTATTTTGTCTTCATATCGTTTGAGCAAGAATGATGTGTTTCATGTCTTCAGGCTAAAAAAGTATGTTTTTGATGATAGTTAGGTTGTCAATTAGACTAAGGTATAGCTTCAAGCTAATGTCTTGTATGTAGAGCATCTCATTAGGATTATGGACTTGATGGAGCATTAGTTCTGCAATAGGATTATGCACATGATGAAGGTCTTATGAAGTCATCATGATTTTTGGGATGCTACTTTGCAGCTTGAGTATGATTTATGTTATTCCCATCCTAAGATCTAGGAAATAGATTCTTAAGGAAAGGAGGATATATCAACCCATATTTTTAGGATCTTTGGTATATATGACACATTATCGAGTTTGTGTTTCTTATGCTTGGGTGTGCATCTTGCATGTTATCACCTTGATATACTTCATGGTTATATGCTTTATATTTTATGATAATGAGTTTTGACATACATGTATTAATTAATGTTCATGTTCATCTTTTGGTATTTATATGTATATTTATTACCATTTAGTAGATGTGCACTAGTCCTATGGTTGAGTGTGGTAGGATTTCACAATAGGTTGGTTGAGAGGATGACATGGCATATGATCTATGGTTTGCTTGATATTCCAAGAGTATATTTTATGAGATTTTTTTTATTTTATGTTAGTAGCTATTATATTTAATTTAATTAGTTTTGGTTTTTTGAGGATTGTTAGGATATTTTTGAAATGATGATTTTTCTTTAGTATATGCTTTTGGTATGTGTAGAAGTTATGTGAGAATAAAATAAGTTATGTGTGTGTCATAAGTATTCATGGAATTATTCCTTTGATTTATTGATTTTTTAAATAATTGATGGATTTCTTCCTTTCATTTTATTTTTTTAATCTTCTATTAAGTTTTTCCATGACTCTTTCATTCTACAAATCTTGACAATTTCGGATTACAATGGAGAGATGCTATAGGAAATCAAAACCTATGGAGGTATTGGTGGATTTTAAATAGAATTTTCTTCCATTAAATCCATACTATTCTACTTTCTTCCCTTGTATATTTATTTATGTATATTTGGAGATGAATAATATTATCCCCTTTTTCCATTATGTACTTCAAGTTTTGTGTATACTACATGGGATGGGTTTTACAGATTAATTTCTTAGATTTTGTGCATATGTTCTTGGGAGATGTAGGTATTGTTTTGATGATATGAGAAGAGATATTTTTTATTTTAATTTAGATTATGAATTTTATATAATTCTTATATTGATCTATGAAATTTATTAATTTTCTATCTTTCTTATTTTTTTGGCCTAAAATTTTCTTTCATGGATTTAGGATTTTAAGGTGTAGAGAAATGCATTGGCAAGATAGATGTGCCTTAGTAAAATATTTTTATGTTTTAATATTTGAGTTAAGATTTGATCTATATATTTTAGAAATCCTAATGAAAATTTCTACAATTTAATAAAAAGAGTCACCTTAAAACTCATAGTAGATTTCCATTATGAGTTAACCATTTAGACTTATTTGAAATCATAGAAATTTTTATGATGATAATTTAGGATGCTATATCTATGGAATTATAAAACATAAAACTCTAAAATTTTACATGAATATTTTTATATTTATTATTATTTAGATAAAACTTGAATAATTAAAAAAAATTATTTTGATTAAATTATAAATTTATATTTCTATACTATTTGAAATTGCATCAATTTGTATAGTGGAGATTTAAAACCCCATATCTTCCAGACTATGATAGATTTTGATCTAAACTTTTGACCGTATATTTTGATGAATGCTAGATTGGAAATAATTTTGGAATCAACCAAAAATGGTATGTAATTGTATAGTTATTATTCATTCACTATGAGAAATATATTTTGTTCCTATTTTGGCTTGATTACATAACCCTATTTCATGGCTTAATATCTATGTATGTCTAATAGATATCTCCTTAAATTTTTAACCAAGACTAGGTATGGATGTTATATTTTTTACATTTCTAAAATTTTTATAAAAAGTAAAGTAATGGTAGAATGATAATAATTTTACTAACTATTATGTATTTAGACTATGATCTATTTCTAGACTCAAACTTGAAATTGATAGAGGCCTTGATACCTATGTTAAAATAAAAAGTTTGGTTATGTGTGTTAATCATTTAGATATGATACTTTGGTATTGCTATGTATGAAGTGAGTCTTCGTAGACACCTCTAACACTAGTATTTTGGAAATGTACGAAGTGAGCCTTGGAGAAGTTTTTGATTCAATTTGAGAATAATAAATCCATGCACATTGTAGTTTAATATTTGGGTTGGATACATTTTAGCTTTGAAATTTAGAAAAGTACATATGAAAAATTTGCTAGAAATTTGACACTAAGTGTGATGCATGTTAGTTTCTTGTTTGAAGGTTGAGGAGTGGAGTGATAGTTTTTTAGAGTTAGGAATGTTTGGTTTAGATTGATATGGTTGTATGATCTTGGTTATTGGTTAGGTTCCTTTGATAACATGTTAGAGTCGAAAAATCATGGTATTGATAATGTTTGGTGGTTGGATGTTTGGTTATATACTTGTTTGCTTATTTAGATATACTTGAACTAATATGTTTTGCATGATAGTCATGCTCATCTAGCTCTCATTAAGTCTACCCATTATTTAGTTAGAGAGAATGCTAAGGCTTCTCACAATGTTTTAAATTAATATCTCCTTTTTATTACGAGACAATCCAAGTGGGTGGAGATTGGAGATCTTGGATGATTCTTTGATTAAAATTTAGAATTATTTATGATGTTATATTATCATATTTGAGCTTTGGCTATTTATGCATTAGATATTTTAGCATTGTGTTAAATATTATTTCTCTTTTTAGCTTTTAGATTTATGGATTTTTATAGGCTAGACCTTTGATATAATGTTGATCATATATTTATGGAGATTTAGATTTATAGTTTATTTATTCATCTTGTTCATTTCATATTATTTTTAGTATATGGTCTAGTTTATTTTTTATCTAGTTAGATTCTATTTCCTACATATATGTTCATAATTTTTTCTATTTACATATTATTTCTCTTTTTCTTTTTAGTTTCATCTCCTTTCTTGGATCATGGATTCATGCTAAGTTCCTTTTACTTCCTTATGTTGTGTAGTTCATTCTTCATCTTACTTTTTGCCATGGCTAGCCATTCATTAGGGGTTTTACCCAACTTAATGCTCTCCAACCTAAGGTTTAGGAAGGAGGATGTTACATGAACTTCAAATGAACTTCACTAAACTTTGGAGTCAAATTTAGTAAATGAAATATTTAAAGAAATTCGTAAATTTTGATCTCATTTCTAACCTTAATTACTTTAAAACTTCTTTTTTAATTCTATCAATTGGAATTAGAGTGGAAACTTTCTAGATTTGTTTCATCATGAGTGTAAAAGATATTTCAAAATGCTCAATAGTTTTCAATGAATCACAAGCCTTTAATTTATGTACTAGACTTATTCAAGGTCTCCTAAAATACAATGACTACTAGAAAATCATTTAGGCATGCCTTACTTTCATACATGACTTTGAGAACATGACAAGAACTCAAATCATAGATGATCAAAATAATAAAATTAAAAATAACTTGGCTATCTCAATGTTCCTTGCTAGTCTCTCTAATGTCATATCCTCAAGACCTACTTTACACTAGTGTACCAAAGAAATTTGGGTCATACTTTAGTTAGAATACAAAGCTAACATTGAAAATAGATAAATGCAAAAGGTTATGTATAAACAAGAATTTTATTCTCTTGAAATCCATCCCAATGAACATATTGAGAAATTCCTTACAAGAATGTACATCAATATAAGAAAAATTGATGAATATTATTGCAGATATTCTTCAAGGTAGAAGATGCATAAGGACTTTCAAGCATTATTAGTGTATCCTAGATATGAGAACACAATGGAAAATATCACTCTATAAAAGGAACTCAACATGATACCTTACAAAGATTACTTGATCAACTACAAATCTCAGAAATTTGAAAACATCAAAATAAGAGACAACAATTACCTCAACCTAGAAGGAATAAAAGATTGCACTCTAAAACTTTTAAATAATAAATTTATCTCTATCATAAATTTTTTATTTATTTTAAACCTATTAAATTTTCTCTTATCAATTGTATAAATTGCTATAGAGACATCAATTTAAATTTTAGAAATAACTAGTGCCTCAATTAAAGAAAAGAAGGATAAGAAATCTTCAAAATTCAAACATTCAACAATGAAACGTACCATCTAGAATGCCATCATTTTAATCTTAATTAAAGATACTTAGATATCATCAAAAAGTAGTGAGAGTACATAAAAAAAATTACTCAAATAACTACAACCCATGAAGACTTCGAAAACATCATTACCACGAAAAATGTTGAAGAATAAAAAATTTAACATAAAAGACCTGGACACAAACATTATCATAAAATTGAAATAATGACAAAGCTAAATAATGTCCTTGGCATTAAAATCAAAGAAAGCCCAAAATATAAATGTGAGATATGTATTAAAGGAAAATAAACCAGCTCTTCTCATAGTAATTCCATGTATAGAATGGTGGTACCTATTGAATTACTTCATATGGATCTTGTTGAATATATTACTACCACTTCTCTATGAGTATCAAACCATGTTATTATCATGATAGATAAATACTCTCGATTCACATGGACATAGAACCTAAGAACCAAAGATAAGGCACTTAGTAAATTTAAATAGTTTTCTAACCTCATCAAAAAATCTAAGAACTTATTGATCAAAGAAAAAAAATAGATAGAGGAGAATTTATTAATAAAATATTCAAATAATTTTTCACAAAAATGATATCTTTCATCAAAACACATGTTGATATAGTCCTTAATCCAATGGTGTAGTAGAAAAAAGATTAAAACTCTACAAAAAATGATGAGATACTTTTGAAATATGAAAAGAATATCAAATGGCTATTGAAGTATGACAATATCCATAGCCTCCTACATATTAAATAGAACTATTAACAATAACAATAAAGATAAGACATCTTATAAGATCTTGTATAATATGTTTCCTAGTAGATATCAAATTAGAACATTTACCTATCACTATTATGTGAAAATCCCAAAAGTAATTTACAAATAAATTTGATGACAAAGGAAATAAATCCCATATTCATTGGTTTAGACATTTAAACTATTGGATAAAAATGTTATGAACCTATCACAAATAAATAGTATTCATCAAGAGATGTAGTTTTCCTAGAATATGAGTTTTGAGCAATAGAACTTTATTATTAAGAAGACAAGATTAGACCCATATCAAGCCAAATTCTTGGGTAAATAAAACTCATCTGCANCTTGCAAGATTAAATGGTTGATATAAATTTTGATAGAAGAACCACATGATCAAAGATATAGATAACATAACCTACTCAATGCTCATCTAAGAACCTTTAAGCATAAAATAAGCATTAAATATCAAATAAATGAAACATGTCATGGATGAAGAATATAAAGCTATCCTCAAAAACAATACATGGAGACTAGTTGATAAAACAAAAGGAAAGAAAACCATAGAATGGAAATGACTACATAAAATATAATTCAATGAAAAAGAAGAAATTACTAAATACAAAGCATGATTTATGGCAAGAGTCTTGAAGCAAAAGAAATACATAGACTATGAAAAAATATTTTCTCTAGTAGCAAGGTTTAATATTTTCAAACTCCCAATTTTTTCTCACAGTAACTTAAAATTGCATCAGATGGATGTGAAATTTACGTGTCTAAATGGGACATAAATGAAGAATTATAGATTCATCACCCTAAAGGACATCATAAAAGGGATGGAAAGTGAAGTTTGCAAGTTGAGCAAAGATTTATATGTTGAAATATGTACCTAGAGCTTGGTTTCATCAAATTAATGAATTATTTTTGCAGAAAAACTACCTTTCATGCAATTTAAAACTAACTTTCTATTTTAAAAATGATAAAAGAAATTTTATTAACATGTCTCTATATGTGAATGATCTAGTCTTCTCAACCAACAAACAAATTTATAAAATAATTCAAATCATATATGAAGAAACAATTCAAAATGAAAGAGCTTGGAGAACTAAAATACTTTCTAGGTATCCAAATTCAATAAGAAAAGGAGGGAATCAAAAGCCATCAAACTAAATATGCTAAAGCTATTCTAGAAAAGTACAACATAATCAAAGTAGTATCAACAAAAAAACCTCTTCCTTACAACATTAAATTAAAGTAAAAAAAAAAAAGAACATCTTATAGATCAAAAAATTTATAGAAGTTTAATTTGAGAAATGAGGTATTTTTATCATACTAGACTTAATCTAGAATTTTCTAGCTTCCTTGTATCTTGTTGCAAGAAAAGATCAAGATATTTTCACCTAAATCCTTTCATACATATTTTGGAATATGTGAAAGAAATTATAGATTATGGACCCTCTTACATCAAATGTTACTAGGGGAGGAGATAATGACACTATATTTCAACCTCAAGGACCATCATTTTTCATGGAAAGTATCCCATCTATTAGAAATTGAGAAAACAAATCTCAATCTTTCTTTCTAGTTGTGAGGTAAAATTTATCACCATGGTTGAGTGCTCCCAACACATACTTTGATTAAAACATTGATAAAACACATTAGATTTCATGTTAGCATATCCATTTATCTATCATGTAATAACACTCTATCCATTCAAGTTTCCAATGAGCATGCCCTTCATAAAAAGGAAAAGAATATTAACATAAAATAGTATTTTATTGAGTAATATGTAAAGAAGAGTAACATTAAAAATATTTATGTGAACATTAATAATTAATTAGAAAATTCATTTAATAAAATCCTCTTGTAGTACAGGCATGAGCATCTTGGTAATAATATAAACATCAATAAGATGTTAGAGAAAGAACATGATAATTGCATTGTGTCCTAAAAAGAGGGACTCATAGGATCCAATTAAACCCTTTACTCAACATGAAGACAAGAATAAATAGACATCTAGTCAATTTTTATTATTTTCTAGAATTCATGAATAGATGTATTTTATAAAATCCATAATTATTAGTTTTTTATTTAATTTTAGTCATTATTGTTAATGAGGATTGACTTGTCATTATTTCCTAGCATGTCTCCATTAAGTTTGCATAAATATCAAGGCCATTTGACGATGTAAAGTTTGTAAAATTGGAGTAATATAGTATCTATATAAATTTTCATTCTTTTTAGTTCCTATCTCCTTAATTTCCATTATTTCTATTTTAGTTTAATCACTTTTCTTTAATTTTTTTTGAATTAAAGCTTGATAGCTCTCTTTCACAACTTCATAGATGTATATTATTAGTCACAAATCATTCGCATTAAATGTTTAGGCTAATTCCATATTTTAAGTTGAAATTTAATAGTTATTTATATTATTCACATTTCTATTGGTTTTTTATAACCAAATTAGAAGTATTTTAGTCCCAATTTGTTCCTTCTTTGAAGGTGAATTTAACCATATAAAATTCATCAAAATTTGAGTTTATAATCCTAAGAATTTCAAGTTTTAAAAATAATCAAAACTTATGATCAATTTATGTTATTATAGGTAGAAGAATCACAATTTCACCATTACTTATGATGCTCTAGAAAATAACCTTTTCTAGACCATGACTCATGGTCCTCTCATTGTAAAATAACACAACTTTTAATTAACTCATTGAGTCAATAACAATGCATGATTATTAAGAATAATCATTCACAACTTAGAATTTACCATGGTTGATGGTCATCTTATGCTAAAAGACCATGACTTTTGGTTTAATCATGGCATCCTCATGAAATATTGTCTCTATGTTTCTAGTCACCACAATATGTGGTTAACTCATGTTGTAATACCATGAATTGTATTTGGGTTATGGTATAGTGATCACTAATCATTCTTTAATACCATTAATTATGGTAAATTAAATATTTCAAAAAATTTCCAAATTTTGATCTCAGTTATAGCCTTAGTTAATTTCACACTTCTTCCTTGGCTTTGTTAAAGAGGCCTTGCTCTAATTAGGTGTCTTATCCTTATGATACCTTTCTTCTACCATAATAGTAACATCAATAATTAATAGGACCTAATCATTGGAACTTGCAAATTAGAGTGCTTCCTCTTCTATGTAATAAACTTCATCATGTCTTCCTTCTTCCTACTATAAAATTTAGTAGGCTATGTATTAAATGCCTTAGGTAATATCTATGCAATATTATTCATATCCATCATAACTATATTAGTAGCTATAGGTCTAGTAATATCCATCATGATCCTTTATACTATTACAAGGGAAAATTTTCAATTAGCCATAACAAGGATAAGTATACTTTTTAATGTAATGTACTAGCCTTATTTTCCATCATCATATACCATTGGGAAGTGTAACAATGGAAAAATTCAAATACTAGAAAGTGAAAATCCTCATGAAAAATAGTTCAACCTCAATATCCATAGGAATAAAGGATCTAATGTGCCTTATATGGTCTTACTAATCATCTAAGGACTTAATAATTTGTTATCAAGTTTTGGCAAGTGATGTAAATAGGCAATGAATATACTATCAACAAATTCAACACCAAATCTATGAATGAACCAATTGTCAACACAAAAAATGTAAAGAGAGATGTACAAAACATTGAAAATTTTCATTAAATCTATAAAATATTAGTTCCAAAGATATGGATATGCAAGCCTTTGTGGCTTTCAAAGTATGTAACTACAAGGATTTTACAAATCCATTTGAAATTTCTGTTGGAAGATCTAGTGCATGGGTGGGCAAGGTATATTCTAAAGTCATCCTAGATGCATCTAGCTTTCTGGATTTGTGCCAAACTAAAAAATTCCAACAAGTTTTTGATGCTCTCAATGGTTAGCATTGGAAATGGTTACATGTTCTTAGATCTCTAGCTACTCTGAAGGTCTCAAATTTTTTAAGATTCCAAAGATCGTGTATAGATTGTGGCTTTCTCTTTTAACATTGACTCTACTCTAGCAAGTTTCCTAGCATTCTACATAGCATTTCTTGATAATTTATTCTAGATAGAAAATGTAGTGTTTTGCAATTTATGATGGCAAGTAGATGTAGTGATTTTACATAATTTATGTTAGAATTGGTAGCATTTTTCATAGCCTAAGATCAATTTAGACTGGTCTGGCATAATCCATAACATTTCTCATGCTTTATGCTACAAATTGTACTTTACATAATAAGAATGCTTTGGGATTTTATCAAAATAGGATTACAAGATAGGTCTTTCAAAGGGAAGTCAAGGAATTTATTTTTCACTTGATTTGAATTAGAATTAAATTCAAAAACTACATAGAAGGCTCTTAAGTTTTCTCCGTTTGCCACAAAGCTTCCCTATTTAGAGTTAAGTTTTATTTGAGGTGTTTTGGTCCCTCTTTATTTATGTTTAGATGATTAACTTGAAAGAAATCAATAAAGAATGTGAAACATTGCCTAGCTTTGTTACCATTTCTTCTCTCTCCACATTTGATCTTGTGGATGTCTAATCATGGTAAGGAGTACTTACGATGGTGAGGGAAGGTTAAAATGGGAATGCTGACAATTAAGAGTAAAGAATTTTGGCTAAATGTTGATTTGGAAATGGTTGAATAGGCTAACAAAAAATTCCAACTATATTGAAATTAGTGCTATGGATTAATGGTATAGTCACTAGTTGATGATTACTTTGTGCTTGGTTTACTAGTTATTGACTATTTTTGGAGAAACCAATACTTTGTCATGGGATACTTTGGCCACTTGGATATTTGTTATTTTTTTGAGCCATTGCTTTACTATACTTTATGTTACTTTTTCCTTTTGGATTTCTTGGCTTTTTTCACTTTTTTTGGATTGAATCTTTCTTTGGGTTTCAATGCCAATGCTGAACTTTTGTAATCTTGTTGAATGAAGCATTTGGAGATTTAGCGAACCAATAGATTGAGCATGTAAATTATATCACATGGCCAAGATACAAGAATGTCACACAAAGGTTTTCATCATAATCAAGGTATGAAAAACTAAATTTGGTGCATGGTTATAGCTAAGAGGGGGTAGTGGGGAGGATAAAGAGGAAAGTACCTCTAGCATGGTTAAACAAGTTAACTGAATCTCATGTGTTGAAATCATGTGGTAAATTACTATTGCAATGAGTCACATATGCGATGACTTCAAGTTCATCTTAATAACATAACTTAGAGAGAAAAAGAAAATAAATCAAAGAAAGATATTATACCAAGAGATAACATGAGATTAGCAAGTAAATATTGGCCAAAATGAGATACAATCAGTAGAACTTAAGAATGCTATATTTTCTTTTTATATTTTTATAGACTTTGCTATGGTTTGGAACCAAAGGAGGAAGGTCTTGCATGTGTGCTTATCACAAGTCACAAATTTTGTCAAAGTCATGTATTGACTTAAATATGCAAATAGAAGAAAATAATAATGAAGAGTAAATAGGTTAACATTAGATGTAATATAGCTTAAGATAGGAATGGTTGACTAGATTAGTCAATTAATTCCCCTATAGATCTACAAAACTAAAGGCTCTATTTCCATAGGCTATGGTCACAAGGAAGGATTCTTCCTAGTTAAATGAAAACTTATTTGTCTTTTCTCAAATAGCCTTGAGGACTAGGTCTTCTTCTTTGACTTTCCATTAGTTATAATCATGATGATACTACTATATTTGCTTCTATTAGTATCATCAAATGTTGGTAGGTGTATGTATTCATTACTCTTCTATCAAATCCAAATTGATGATACAAAACTCATTGTTTTTCTCATCATTTATGTAGTTGGATAGAGCTACCCTCAAGGATGGAACCTACAATTCAAGAGGAAAAATAGCTTCACATTTGTAAACTAGGTTGCATGGTATAACATTGGTTGTAGTGCAAAACATTATCCTATAGACTCATAGTGCATATGGTAGTTCATTCCACTTGCATTTACTATTGCTTAGCATTTTCTTAAGAAGGTTAATGATAACTTTATGTCTTTCTTTGGCTTGTCCATTGGCTTATGGATAATATGGCATAGAGAAAGAATGCTTAATGTGTAACTATTTATAAAAGGATTACATTTTGTGGCTATGAAATTATGATATATTATCAGTGATAATGTCTAGAGGTAGGCCAAAACATATCAATATGTTGTCTAAGATGAATTGACATAATTGTTCTAAAGTTATTTTTCTTAAAGGGGTTGCTTCTATTCATTTTATAAAATATTCGGTCGTAGTGATAGTAAAACTATATCTTGTAGAAAAATTAGGTGTTATAGATCTAATGATGTTAATTCACCATTATTGAAATGACCATGTAATATGAGTTGTGTGTAGCTTTGTTGGTTGTACATGTATAAGGTTGTTGTGCCATTGGCATGTATCACAAGTCTTTAGTTTTTGCATGTAGTCATTTTCCATGTATGGCCAATAGTATCATAGATAGCTAATCTTAGTAGCCATAGCTCTAGGTCCTATATGTACTCCACAAATGCCATCATGCACTTTTTTTAGGACTATATGAGCTTCTTCTTTGCTCATGATATCAAAAATACATCATAATATGTCTTGCAACATAATGTGTTATTAGCCACAATGATATATTATTTCTAGCATTTGTGTATAACTTTGTTTTGAGAAGTAGAGAGGTTTTGTGGAGGTTCATCATGCATGAGGTAGAACTTGATATCATCATACCATTCATGATGAGATTTGTTACCTATTGTTCCAAAACAAGTGTTTTTTAGTATGTTGCGTGATGGAATAAGAATAATTTTAAATTATGGAAGGTGTAGCGACCAAAAACATTGGTGGCTGGAACACCGAGAGGTTACTAGGTGAACAGTTTAACCTTGGATTCATGCAAGGACCGTGCTGGAGAAAAATGGAAATGGGGCACCCTGAATGGTTTGGTCAATAATATAGGGACTTAGTCGGTGTATCTTAACCTTATGTAAATTTTTATTGCAAAAGCAAAACATGTGAGATATATTGATGATGAATAAATGCAAAACAACGAAGGTAATGCAAAATAATGAATTTAATGAAAAGATAGAGAAATAAGCTCAGGTGAGAAAATGCACCACCCCAAAGTCACGAATTTGATTTCTTGCTTTGTTTGAAAAGTGTACAATAGGTCATGCAACACCAAAGATACATAGTAAACTCAAGGGTAGCTAGAATGCTCAAAGGAAATGCCAACTATGCCTTCTAGAAGTCAACTTAAAAGCCAACTATAGTAAGAAGCCAACTCTATTTGTCAAGAAGCCAATCAACAAGCCAACCAGCCAATGCAGAAAGCCAATAAGCCAACTGCTCTTGTTAATGAAAAATGCCAACTCTTTGGATGAAAAAGTCAATCCTTTGAGCATTGTCTGCCAGGGTATTTATAGGGCTAGGAGTAGGCGAGAAATGAGGCCTAGATGCCATGTGTCCTGGACCCCACAAGATGCTGATGTGCTCGTACTGTGTAGGTGTGCAATGCTAGACATGAACTTGGCTATGCTGTGACTATACCACCAGAGTTGTGTGTGTCAAGATCGAGAGTGCTAACAACACAAACAAAAAATGGAGCTCACACTACAGGACTACGTCTTACATGCTCTTATGAGTAGGGTCAAGCGTAGGAACAATGTTTTGGGAGCTAACCAAAGGATGTGCAAAATGAAATGAAATTATCAATTCCACTAGGGAGACACCAGAGTGAGAAAGATGGTGGTCAACAAGTTCTAGAGCTACCTAAAGATATCTTAATGCTTCTGTTAGTGTTGTGTTACTCACATTATTCAAGTATATTGGCATAGCATAAGTAGCTGCTTGTTACATTGTGCTATGCTACGTAGTGTAGCATAGCATAGCCACTAGTTTTAACTAAAAGTTGTTTTAAAGCTGAAAGCATTCATCTAAGACTTGGTCATGCTAACAACTACGAATTTTGTTCTTCTTGATGGGAAGCCTTTGAACATGTCAAACTTATGTTTGAAAAACATTTTCTACTTTTGTATTGTTGCTATGCTATGCTATGCTATATAGCATAGCACAACATAGCAACCAGTGTATCTTGCTTTTTCATTCAGTGCATCATTTGCTAGCAAGAAATTTTGTTTCAAGTCTGGGGCTAAGTGTGGCAACTAATTTTGGAGGCCAAAGTGTTGCTGAGTGCAACTTTTTTGTTTGAATCACTTGATAAGATGGACATTTCTATTTTACCTTTGCTACATTGTGCTACGCTACATAGCGTAACATGTTTCGTTGACTAAATCCCACCTTGTCTTTGTAATCACTTTGTTACTTCATGCTTGGACACTTAAGTAACTATTTTTCCAAGGCTTACTACACTGCATATTGTAGCGTAGCATAGAAAAAATTTTTACTAGAAAACTTGCCAAGTTGTTTTGCTCATCCTAAACACTTTTGAAAACTCCTTGCCTGGTTTCTGCATAAATTGTTAGCCGAGTCGATCATTCAGTTGCGTAGGCTAGAGAGTCTGATGAGCCTGTTAGCCTTGGAGGTAGAAAACATGCCAGACTAGATAGTGTACGCCTAGTATGAATGATCATGATGCCACACTTGTGGAAATCCTTGTGGAAACATGAGAGTCCTAAAATTTTATGGTTTTTCATTAGTTCCTCTTTGTCAGCATCTGGAGGATTCACCTGATAGACGTTGACAAAGAATACAAAATACCATGAAGGGCAAGATACCAACATCACTCTTTGGTATTTTCTTAGATGTCACTTTGCTATGATTGGGAGTACCAAGATAGCTATGTAGGATAAAGGAAGGAAATGATGGATTTCAGGGGACAAGTTTAGGAGAAGGAAATATGAATTGTTGCACAATCCCTTGTTGGAGTGCTTATGAAGGAGTTAGCATGCATAGGTATCTTTCTTCTGTAGGCTTCTAACCTCTCGTTGGGACACTTGGAGATGGTCTTTCTAAAACAACTGGAGTGCCATTTGTTTTGGGCACATGCTTTTCTTTTCTTTTTGAACTCTGTTACACTTGTGCACTTTTCTTTTGCTGTTTAGCCATATTCATTTGCAAATAGCCTTGTTGTTGTAGGAAAGGTGTTTCCTTCTCACGATGAGTTGCGTTACATCCATGTCGGGTTTTGACCTACTTATAGATGCTTCCCATGTGGCAAGTTGTGTTACACGCATCATGGACTTTGCGGTTGAGCATATGGGAGGGCTTTACTTGTGTGAAGAAATTTGGTAAAAGGGATGTGAAAAGGGAAACTGCAGGTCTGAGAAATGAGATGACGAAGGTTAAAGGGGAGGGCCAGGATGTGTACTTCCAAGTAGATAGGCTAGTTAGAGCAGTCACCTTGGAGCGATGTGGTGTCCTGTCCTCCTAGCAAAATGCATCTCTAATTGACACCATATTAGCTCATATCTTGCAAATGCAACAGAAAGCAAACTAGAGAAGTGTAACCATGAAGTATAGTTAGGCAAAGGTCTCACTTTCTTTAGACATCAGCAAAGTGGAAAGCATTATTGCTGAGGCATGCAATGTCCAAAGTAGGAAGGCCAACAACGATCCTGATAGTGACAAACTAAAGGGGCTAGCACTGACAGGGCTAAGATTTGCAGTGATGTGAGTGCTTGGGAGTTCCCATCCAAGGAAAACATCATGCAATTTAGCTATAATTTGAGAGGCCCAATAGCTAAATGTCTTTTAAGCTTAGATGAGGGTGGGGGCTAGAGGACAGTGACATTTGGCTGGGCCACAATAGTGTTGGGACTTTAGCAGTAGGTGCTGACAACAGAAGCTCTGCCAGGGTGACGGGCAGTGGTAGTAGTAGCTCCAAAATGTCAACAAGGTGTCAGAAAACATCTCTAGAGGATCAACGAGATGCTAGGGGTAGTGGCATTGCATATATTCTAGAGGGTGTTCTCTTGTCATCAAGAATTATGTTCTAGAACTACAATGCTCCAACCTATGTTGGCACTATGCACGCTTGCTTGTTTGGATGGTGACAGATGCGAGTCGGGAATGTTATGCCGCGAACCTAGTTTAAGGTCCTGGTAGACCATCTGGTGTACTGGCTTAAGGTCCTGGTAGATCGTTGCGCTAGTTTAAGGTCCTAGTAGACCGCATGTGCTATTTTAAGGTCCCAGTAGACTGCATGTGCTAGTTTAAGGTCCTACCAAACTGCTGTGCTAGTTTATCATTGTAGCATATGGTGGATGGGCTAGTTTAAGGTCATAGCAAACTGTATGTGCTAGTTTAACATCATAGCAGATGTTCTATGCTAGTTTATAGTAATGGAGAACTATCTATGCCAGTTCATAATCATGGTGGACCATCTATGCTAGTTTATAGTCATGGTGGACTTTGGATGCCAGTTTATAGTCGTAGCAGACTTATGATGCTTACCTTGCTTTTGCATCAGATGAAGTATGACTTTAAGTATAGGTGGTTTACAGGGTTTGCAAACTCTATACCATCCATGTCTGCTAGCTTGAAGGCTCCATTCTCATAGGCTTTTGTAACTATGAATGGACCTTCCCATTTTTCCAAAAACTTGTCCACATGTTCATGCATAGCTTTGAGGACTAGGTCCCCATTTTTAATCCACCATCAGTGTAGGTTTTCATGATGATTTTTCCACTACTTATCTTCATACCATTTGATGTGACCTAGTGTTTGTGCACGCTCTTCCTCTAGGGAGTTGAGATGAGTGATCCTTGACTTGTTGTTATGGGCTTCATTTATGACACTTGAAAGAATCATTTGCAGTGATGGTACCTATAATTCAAAAGGCAACACTACTTTAGATCCATAGAGTAGGTTGTAGGGGGTCTTACCTATAGCTGTTCTACATGTTTTTTGGTAGGCCCATAGCACATAGAGGATTTTCTCGTGCCATCACCTCTTGGTGTTGCTAAGCATTCTTTTGAGAAAGTTGATGATGGACTTGTTTGTAGCTTCTACTTGACTGTTAGCCTATGGGTAATATGGTGATGAGAAAGATTTCCTAATGCCAAGTTTGCTACAGAAGGTTTTGGTTTTCACACTACTAAACTATGGCCTATTATCTATCACAATAGTCATGGGAAGAGCAAACCTTATTACAATGTTATCCAAGATGAAGTGGAAAACTTGCTGAGATGTAGTTTTCCTAAGGGGGATAGATTTTTCCCACTTCGTAAAGTACTCAGTAGCAGTAATGATGAAGCTATGCCCTATGAAAAACTTAGGTGTTATGGGTCCTAGGATATCTAGTCCCCATCACTGGAATGACCATGTGGTCTGTGTAGGATGTAGCTCGATGTGTGACACATGTATAAGGTATGTGTGTCATTGGCACGTGTCACACATCTTAACTTTAGCAAAAAAATCTCACTCCATACAAGGCCAATAGTACCCAAGAAGTCTGATCTTAGCCACCATAGCCATAGGAGCTATGTGTCCTCCACATAGCCCTTCATGGACTTCATTAATGATCTTTTATGCCTCCTCCCCACCAATGCAAGTTAACGGTATTCCATCAAAAGAGCATTTACAGAAGGTGTTATCTCCTACAAGGACATATTGCCATGTTCACTTTCAGATTGCATCCCTTTGGGTGGGTGTTAAGCCCTATGGGGGTTCACCATGCTGCAGGTAGGCCTTAACATTAGCATACCACTCTTGAATGTTGGTAGCGCTTATAGAGGCCATGTGTACTACTTGGATGATAGGGTCTGTGCACTCTATTATCAAAGTAGGTAGAGTTGTGAACAGGTGTGGTGGCACATTTAATGCTAGCATAGCTAAGGCATCGGCTATGGTGTTTTCATTGTGTGGCACATGCTGGATGTCTATGTGGTGAAATGTTGCAATAAGTTTTTGGCAAAATCATAGTAAGGCTGTAAATGTGAAGCCTTATAGGCATAGACCTTAGTGATTTGATTGATTGCAAGTTGGGAGTCTCCTTGAACTGCCAAATGTTGAATTCTTAATTTCTAGGCCACTAAGAGGCCTCTGAGGATTCCTTCGTACTCAACCACATTGTTTGTACAAATGAAGGTGAAGCAGTAAGCAAAGAGTTGCATGTCCCCTAAGGGGAATGTAATGACCGTGGCAGCACTACCACCTTGCATGGTTGAGGCACCATCAAAATGTAAAGTTACCTTGAAATGTGATGGTACAAGGTTGATACTGCTAACATGTTCATAAGGGAATTTAGGTTTTATGATCGCCTAATCATCAATGGGTGAGGTTGTAAGTTGAGTAGATATCGCTTTTCCTTTCATTGATTATTGAGCTACATAGTGTAAATCGAATTCTACTATTATTGCTTTCCATCGGGGTATCCTGCTACTTTCATACAAGCTGTTCATGATAGCCTGAAGTATGTTGCTTTTGCATATGATGTTCACTTGGCTATAGAATAGGTAGTGTCTCCACTTTCTTAGTATGAACACTAAAGTAAGGAAATTCCTTTCCACTTCGTTGTATTTGGCTTCATATGCTATTAATGCATGGCTCAAGTAATAAACTAGGATCTTAAAGTCATCTTCTCTTTTTTGGCATAACATGGCTGCAATAGATGTGTCTGAGGTTGTGAGGTAGATGTAGAAAGACTTATCCCTCTGTGGTGGGTACATAGTCGAGAGGTATAAAACCTCTTTCTTTAGGTCATCAAAGGCTTGCTGGCACTGTGTTGTCCATTTGAAGTTAACCCCCTTCTTTAGTAAGTGTTGCATGGGGTGTAACATGTCATTCAAACATACTATGAACCTTCTGATAAACTATATTCTACCTTGCAACCCATGCAATTCATTAAGGTTAGTAGGGGGTGCTAGGTTAATGATGACCTTAACTTTGTTAGGGTCCACTCGTATCCTAGGCTCCAATAGTACAAACCCTAGCATGCATCCAATTTTTATGTCAAAAACACACTTCTTCAGATTAAGGTGCAGGTCATGCTTGTAACAACATTTCAAGACTACATCTAGATCAGTGGGATGATCAATAGCTACCTTATACTTGACTGCTATGTCATCCACGTAATCGTTGAGTCTCTCTAGGAGGTATTCACTAAATATGTAGGTCATGTCTTGTTGGTACATTTCTCTAGCATTATTTAAATAAAAGGGCATCAAAGTATAACAAAAATTCCCCCAAGGGGTCATGAATGTGGTTGTCAATTGATGCTATGGATTTATGAATATTTGGTTGTAACTGGAGAACCCATCCATGAAGGATAGTAAAGCATGATCGACCGTAGTGTTGATAAACTGGTCGATGCTTGGTAGTGGAAAGTCATCTTTAATCATTACCTTGTTCATATCCCAAAAGTTTATATAGATTTGTATCCCTCCTATTTTCTTAGAGACTACAATGATGTTTGACATCCATTCCAAGTAATCGACAACCTGAATGAAACTTGCTTGGTATAGCTTAGTGATTTCATCTCATACGAGTAGTGCTATTTCTAGTTTAATCTTTCAAGCATTTTGTTTAACCGATTTGACACGTGGGTCTAATACAATGTTATGTTGTATTATCTATGGGTCTAATACCAACATATCATTATAAGACCATGTGAATACTTTATTGTTTTCTTGAAGGACTCTAGATATGTCATTTTGCATATGTTCATTTAGGAGGGAACTTAGTTTTAGCATTTTTACTTCCCCCCTAGATGTTATTATCGGTACTTCGATGAGAGGATCCTCAGTCACATTCCCAACCTCTAAGTCTAAGGCTTGGAGCAAGTGATCAGGCCAGTCTAGGGATGTTTCTAAGGATGCTACAGTGTTATCGGTTGATGCCTCCCAATCTATCAACTCTAAGTTTGGGTATCTTGCAAGCTTGCCATGAGGACCTGTTAAAGTTAGTAGTGAGTGTAGATCATGCTGCATGGCCATCTTGTTTAACCTACCATAATAAGAAGAAGCTTAGTCAAGTGATACTTGGTTGAATCTATAGCACATAATGGTAAATATTTGCAAAGCAACAATAAAAGATGCAATGATTGTCAAACGTTCAACCAAATTCGTAGATTGCTAGTTTAAGGTCTTGGTAGACTATAAGCAGATTCAAACATTCAACTGATGCTAAGTCTACCAATTAAGATCATGGTGGACCATTAACAGGTTGATGGATAAGGTCATGCTAAAGTGGATGAAGTCAAGGACACTTTGGGGTTCCTAACTCAAGCGCAGGTTGCAGTGCAAGAGGAGACTCCATCCACTCAGTAAGGTATTACATTACCTTTGTTATTTAGATTTATACAATTGATATTGTTGAAATATATGTCCTTTGCCATATTGTTAATCATCTTTTTGGACGCTATGCTACCTTCATCGTTGGTTGGCCACAGGGATTGTATAGATGTTACACTATAGCCACATGTAGGATTGACCTAGCTGCCATTGTTGCGAGTGCCTTGTTGTAGGGGTTTTGGCAGGACTGTGTAGCTTAGGGAATGGCTAGTGTAGCATGCCACTGTCAAGAGGGTTTTAGCCTTTTATGCCATCTGACAAGTGAGACATGTGTTAAACGCAGTTCAACACGAGTTATTTTGTACAACTGAATTATGTTTGGGATGGCTGTAGTATAGTAAACTCTTACTTTGTGCACTCTGTAATGCTTTTTATTGCAGCATGCCCATATGTTACGGGGCTTTGCAGATTTGTCATATTATCACACTGTTAAGTCTGCAATACCACCATGTTGCTAATTTTGTTAAACCTATCATATTGTCATGCATTGATTACATTGCGCTGATTACGCTATGTTGCATGTCTTCATGTTTTCGTTTATTTGCTTTAGCACGTTGTTGCATTCTATAAGGTTTGATGACCCTACTATGTTGCAAAAATTGCATTGTCATTTGTTTGCATATATGTGTTTATTTTTACATATACTTTTTATGCCTTTTTTTTGCATCTTTGAAGCCTTGCTATGCTACATGCAATGAAAATGCTATGCTACACTATGCATAGTGAGAGTGCCATGCTACGCTACATGTAAACGTTGTTTTGGTATGCTACATGTAAAATTTGCTTGTGCATAGTGCTAACGTTTAGTTCTTTGTTGGTGTAGGGTTATGCTAAAACCCATTTTGATTATCTTGGAAATTGTAGGAGTCCTGTGCTACCTAAGCGAACTCGTGGCCAATGTGACTCCTCCTCACACACGTGTGGAGTGGTAGGTGGCCTAGTTCTGGGAGGGTGCATGAGATTTACTACAGTTCCTCCTCCGGCACTTTAGTGTGATCATTTGGTCACACTTGTCGGTAGAGGTAGCAATCACAATCATAGAAACCCTATTTCCTTGGGAAAAGTGGGGTATTCTGAAGTTTCTGACTGATGGGCCAATCAAGGGCAAGTAGGATAAAGATTCCAACTCGCATCCAAAAAGCCTATGATGCTTGAGTTGGATTCGGGAGATGCTAGAGTACAAGTGTTACCACTTATACAATACATTGTTCATTGCTTGTCACATGGGCATCTACTTTTAGAACCCACTTGGAACCATTTACTATGCCAACGAGTGAGTTCTATGAAGGTATCTTATTGTGTAATCTATGCTATGCTAGAAACAAGTTTTAATAGTGTATATATTTATTTTTTTGTGCTACTATGTCTTTTATTGACATGAGTGGTCTTCACAGTGACACAGATGCTTTCGCATTGGCATAGATGGCCCTGTGGGAGTTTTCTTCCACTAGGAATGTGCACGCTAGCATGATAGGCCAATGTGGGGGTGATTTCAAAACCTATCCAACCTAGTATTCCCAATTTTATGGAAAATGTAAAGAAGTTGGTTGGTTGGATGGGGAATGGACCTCCCTTAGGTAGCTCACTATTGAAGATGTGTTGGTGGATCTTCCACCATTTCCCATGCCATTCAAATTTGGTATGCTAAAATGCAAATTCACTGCTAAATGCTTGAATAATGTTTACATTTTGCTAACCATATTTCTCTTTTTGTTTTTTTTTGTTTTATCTTTTTTTTTTCTTGCAAATCATTTTAGTAGCAAAGAAATCCCAAGAGGTAACTGTAATTAACTCTTAGCACGATGAGACCAACCTCTTCTTTAAGTATGAGGAGGTGGAGGAGACCTAGTGTTGGCTCTACAATGGGGCCCCAACCATGCTAGTCCATAATCTTCAGGATGCTAGGCTTATGGACTTTTTTTTGGTAGTTAACTTGAGTGTCTTGCCTGCTGAGATGCTTTCCCTAGCTAACTCCTTGTTTGAAAAGGTCGACAACTTCCACACACATATTCATAGTGTGCATGTGGTAATTGATGTCAATGATCAATTATTCATGGATCTTTTTGGTGTCTCCTTTGATGGTCTCCCCATGGGAGAAAAATCCAAGAGAGATGCACACAATCAGGAGGACATCGAGGAGTGGCTAAGGGCTGCCAAGGACTAAAAGGGGATTTATATGAAGAAAGCCAAGCTATGGGTGGCCAAAATGGTTTACCCTGTCTTTCGTTCTTGTGCCTTCCCCAAGCTGCTATCCAAAGGAAAAATCATTGGGATTAAGTAGGCTTAGATAATGAGGGAAATCATGGAAGAAGGGACCCATTACAATTGGGCCAAGCCTCTTTGCAGAGGCATGCTGGTTGAGATGGTCAAACTTTGTAGGAAGCTTAAATCCTGTTTCAACGTGCACCATGCTTTTTTCATAGCTTGCCTTCCACATTTTGTAGAATTCTTAGTAGTCCATGAGAATGGGATCTAGGTACTGCAAGATCATAAGTAGATTTCCAAAATGAGGATTTTCCAAGTCTTCTGTACTACCCAATCTTACAATCCCCCAGAAGCTATCGGGGAATCGTTCTCGATGAAGATGAGGGATCAGGTGGCATGAAACTTTCAGGCTAAGGATAGCATGGGAGAGGTACCCCCCATTACCATCGGTAGTGTGAAAAAGGGGGAATGCATCATTGTAGAGATGGTGATGATGAAATGGTAGTGCAAGAGGTCTCTTCCAATTAAGGAACCTCCCTTCATAGATGAAGGAAGAGGGAAGAAGCTACGACTCAAACTTTGTAGAGTGCAGCCTCCAATTGGTGAGTTTTTTTTGGTTTTTTTGATTTGTGATTTTTGGTTTATTTTTTCATTTGCTATGCTATGTTACACTAGGTAGCGTAGTATAGCATAGAAACTATTCCAAGTTGGTGTTATCTACTTACTATAATTACACTTTGTCAACTAAGGAAGAAGAGGAAGAAGGAGAAGAAGACGTAATAACCCCTACTATGGGGGAAACTAATGGAAACACAGATGCTCTGGCTACTAAGGAGGGGGCCTTGATTGGTGGAAATGGGGCCTCGACTGATGAAGAGGAGGCCCCTGTCAATAAAGAAAAGGGGCTAGCCAATGACAAGGAGGTCCTTGGCAACCAGGATGAGGTTGTTGGTGATGATCCTTTTGTAGAGAATAGCTTAGTGCTAGAGGGGCACATGAACATCGAGGATGCTGCTATGCTATTGGGCTAGGTAGAAGTAGAGGGGCTCCATTTGGATGCTGGTGAGTTTGACCACATGTTTGACAATGTGCCAATGGACGATCCCCCTGCTATCACCCTTGAGGATTTGCTAGGTAGAATCTTGAGACTGTCATTTATGCTATTCATCATCCCTATTATGGTTCTCTCCACTTTATCTAATATGTCTTTTCATGTAGTTGATACCACCGTTGACACCTCTGGCCCATCCTTGATTTTCCTACGACCATGGAATGAAAACCCTAATAAATTTACTTTCATGGAAGGGGTGGTCAATGACATGATCGACTGTGTAAGATAGGTCGACTCAGAAGTGGATAGATTAAAGTTCTATGCTAGAATCTACATTATTATTAGATTCACTACACCTCTATGACTAATGCATTTTTTTGTGGTTGGTAGATTCTTGTCTCAAGTGGGATCCTAAATAGGTTGTTAAGGTCGACACTGTGCCTGCATTTCCACCAAAGGTGACCAAATTACCTTGATGCATATACGATGATGCAAGCCAATGTGCCTTGTACTCAGCATGCTCCTTATGGGAATGAAGGCACATGAATGAATACCTTTGGAAATGGGTCTAGAGGCTTGAGAAAGAGAAGGCTAACCTAACCGTCGAGGTAGGAGATCTCCACTCTAGGAATGAATTCCTATTGGCCCAAGACACCAACGATGGTAGTTGACACATGACCATCATTGACTACGTGAGGTACTAGACAACCGTGTGGCACAACAATGAGGCCACCTGTGAGATAATAGAGTAGTGCATGCAGATGGACCTGTTAGCCTAGAATCAAGACTAGAAAGATTACAGCACCAAGGTTTACGAATGGGGGTAGGCACAGAAAAATCATAAGCATATGTATAAGCTAGAACATGATACCTATCATAACTAATATAGGGATGCCTCAATCAAGTTACATACTCATGAGGTATTCCATTATATTATTAGCACTTCTGGGGCTTACGACAGGTTCATGAAATAGGTGATAGTGAGTGAGTCCCCAAAAAGGGAAGTGACCTTTCCTATGGGTAAGACCACCATTTCCACCTTTTCTCTTGGACCTCCAAGGTGGACATCTGTGGAGAAGAAGAAAGTTGATGCAAGTGCTGATTTGGGTGCTACGAATTGGGCTGACATCATGGAAGAGGAGATCTTACAATGCCTAGCAGTAGGCCTAGATTAGATACCCCTCCAAATAGATGTAGGGTTGTCTTGGGTCAATCACCCTTCAACGTGGTGATAATTTACTTTGTTGGAGTCTTTATTGCAGCTTTAGCTGAGTAATGTATTCTTTTATGGTGCAAGATCTAGGTGAAAACATGGGGCCTACTAAAGCAGGAGATGATGGTATGGGAAAAGGGTTGTAGTGTAGCAACTAATCCTTTTATATGAATTCAATGAATGATGTAAACATTATTAATTTATGAAAGACCATCTCAAATACGAAGAGATCTATTTTTCTCATGTGTTATATGTTCTATTTATTTTTATTCTATTCTATTCTATTTTTATTTATGAATTGAATTTGTTAGGATTTTCTTGCTTTAATTTTAGGCCATTGTGGGCCATCATGATAGTTTTAGGCCATTTTAGGCCATAAGTAGTTTTAGGTCATTTCGGGCCTTATGTAGTTTTAAGGGAAAATTTTGCCAATTTTAGGCCTTAGCAGGCCGTGGTGTAATGCAGACGAAGGAAATGTGAGCAGTTTAGAGAATAGGTTAGACATTTGGCATAGATGAGTAAATGTTAAATGAACAAGGAATAAATGCATAATGGGTGTTAATTGGATAAGAAGTAGTCGAGTTGTTACGCTACACAAGTAACGATTATCCTTGCAACTACTTTCTAACCCATCGTGGGCTTGGCGACATGTAAGGTTGAGAGGCTTTGTTGCAGTATTCTTCTACGTTGTCATCTACTACTTGAAAAGACAACTCGGCCCACACAATTTCATTTTTTGAACCGGCATCTTGGGCCAGCTCTTTTGTCAAATAGTTAGTATCAGTAGAAATAGGTGCCTCGTTCTCAGAGGTTATGACCTCTGAACCTTGCTTCATATCTACGTTATTTATTTCCTAGGTTCTTACTTCATCACCATGTATCACCACATCCCTTTTTTCATAAGGTAGATGGATTTCCAAATGTATGGGTGAAGAGATAGCCCTAAGTTGGGCTAACCATGATTTCCCCAAGATTAGGTTAAACTCAGGAATCTCTTCCACCATGATAAACATCGTACTTGTGGGGAACTAGTCCCCTACCACAAAGTTAATGTGGATAGTGCCTTTCACCACCACTCACACCCCGTTGAATGACTTTAGACATGACATTGTCATGGGTTTTATTTGGTCTACCAAACCTAGTTTTTCCACAATGGGGAATAAGATGATGTTTGTAGTAGCCCCATCATCAATGTGTACTCTTTGGATCCTATGTTTACTAACTCAAATTGTGATGAACAAGGCTGCTGTTGTCGCCTGACCCTTTTCAGGGTCTTCCTTAATGAACTTGTCATGGAATGTCAAATGGGATGGTTGCGGTTGTTTGAGAGTAGGAGGAAGCATGATTGGATGGATCACTTTCTCTTCTATTGGGATTTTCTCATCAATTGGTATGGCAGTTAACATGTGAACTAGGGCCTCACGATGTGCACTGGGGCTCGTTACTAGGTTGTATAGGCTCAACATTATATTCTTTGGTTTTAGAGCCTATTTGACCTAAGTAAGAGCACTTAAGAGGTCATGCCAACCTTCTTGTTGTTTACTTCCCTTCTCTTCTTCCATTCTTCCTAGAAGATGGATTTCCCAAGGAGGGGCAGTTTTAGGTTTAGGGTTAAACCCTTTCGGGAGAGGTGGCAATAACTGTGTGTGCATAGCAGCATTAACATTTGAAGATGATGTAGGCGTAGATGCAGAGGAGGAAGGAGTAGGCTTGGAAGAACCTAGGGTAGTACATTCTGTAGCTGTTTCACCTATCAGATGCCCTTCCCATTTCCTTGAACAAGAAGGTTGTTATGTCACTTTATGCTGGATTTGTGGGATAGGGGTAGTTGAGTGTTTTGGCCCCCTAATGATGAATGGTTTTTGTGGCATTAGTGTGGGTGGCGATGTGGTTGTGATTGTAGAAGGTGTGGGGGTGGATGTCTGAGGAGGGACCTTAAGGACAAATAGTTGTTGCAGTGTCTTTCTTGTCATTGTTGATGTCACTACACTACATTGATATACGTGAACTACAAATAGCTATTGTGGTGGTTCCAGGTTACCATCTATGCTAATCATATTAATGATGTACCCCACATCGTTAGTGTTGAGGAGGTCTTTGTAAACATGCATGGATTAATTCTTAGGGTAGATGAAGTTACTTTCATCCAACACCAACTTCCCCTAATCAATCATCCATTGAATGTCATCTTTCAAGGCCAAACAATAGTCTATGTCGTGACCATAGAGTTGGTGGTAATCATAGCATCGTTCTAGCCTTAAATTCCTTGGAACTAGGGGCTCATTGCACATAGCCAAGCAGGGGTTCCTAAGGATTTTTTAGTACCACTAATGCCATTTGATTGCTTCCTCTAACATCTTCTTATGTTGAATATACCCTGCCCCTAGAAATTGCTTTAGAAGTTCTGAAGGTTTGACTGGTAGCAGGGTGTGCTTAGAGTGATCTCTACACTCAAAGTTGGGCTTAGGTGGCATGGGTGCCAACATCAAGGGTTGGGCAGCATTGCTCGAGCTAAGCATAGGATTAGTTGGTGTCATGGCCACTTTCTTGTTATTGTTGTTTTTGGGCTTGGCCTTGTTTGCCACAGTTGCGACCATGGCCGTTGTGGTCTTGCCCTTCTCGTTGTCCTTTTTAGTATGTGCATTTTTATAGGAAACATAGGTTGAGTTCGTACTAGCTTCAGCCATGTCTTGAATGCTTTTCATCTATGCAAAATCTTGACTTAGAGAGCACAGGGTTAGATTATACAGCTTGGATTTGATGAAATCGTTCACCACCCCCTAAAGATGGCCAACAAGTGGCCCTTCATGATAGGCTTGCAGATCTCGTTCAACATGGTGCTCCACTTCTATATAAACCTCTATACTAACTCTAGTGGGTCTTGCTTAACTCACATTAACTAATCTAGTGTGACTTTAGGCTTCAAATTGTACTTGAAGTGGATCATGAACTAAGTCTACAGCTCCTCCAATGTTGAGATAGAGGTGCACAGGAGTGCTCAGTACTAGTCTAAATATTTTCCCATCAGAGACATAGCAAAGACACAAATGATGGTATGTGGTCATTGTTACAGTAACAAAGATTCAGATTTGAATATGACCAGATGTGTGTTAAGGTCACCCTCCCCATTGTATTTTGTAAATTAGGGGAGTAACATCCCAGGGGTAGTGTAGGAATAGGGATCGTCAGACTGATGGGATCATCATGGTAGAAATCCATGATTTGTACTGTATCAGAACCAGTAGCTTTGAGGCATCTAACTTCTTCAGTAAGGGTTTGGATAAGTTGAAATGCTTGATCCAAACCTAGAGATAATGCAAATGGTTGTGGGGTTGCATGGGCAACCATCGTTTGTGGTGCAGCAAAGTCAGTGGCTTGGATCATAGGAGGGGTCGTTGGGGCTGGCCTTGCGATGGGTGTTTCTTGTGTGGTCCACCACCTAGCAGGTGATGCCATTGGAGTGGTGGTTGTTGGTGGTATTGTGGGGTTGGCCTTTTTCATGACCAATGGAACATGCCATAGGCTCGTTCTTGGTTGCGATACCTATGGGACTTAAGCTGTTTGGTGGTAAGGATGCTATGACATCTGGTGGGGCTGTGAGGTGGGGAGCAAAGTGGTTGGGGTCCATCATGTGGTTGGGGCTAGACTTGCCACTGATAATGAAGTAGATGTAGATGATGGGATAGGAAGAGTGGCTCTGGGTAACTGCAAAATAGAAGCGGTGTGTATGTAGGGTAGCATGGGTGTAATCAGTGCTTGGTTTGAGGATGGGATGGAATGGGGGGGAAGAGAGTCTAGGTACAAAATTGAGGTAGGTGCTTGCTAATATGCTAAGGGTGCGAGATGGCTACCCATGGCTGATGAAAATGTAGATTGAAGTAGATTGATGGTGATCACAAAGGGAGCCATCGCAAAAATGGGGTTTGACTTAAAAGTTATGGTAGGGGGGATGGTCAGAGTGTAAGTTTGGCCATCCCCCTTGGACTAGGATTCCAGGGCTTACTATCCATCCTGGAACACTTCATTGTAATGGAATGCCACATCTCAGTCCTTAGGCTTATTAACTTGTAGCAGCTGATTGAGGATCCACTAATACATCTCCATCAGGGGGATGGTAACTTCAGGGTTAGGGAAAAACTCCCTCCCATTCTAGTAAAGGAACTTGAAACTACATTTATGCTTGAGTTCTTGATGATCTAGGGGCAGATCTACCTAGATCTTTATGCAGATAAAGTCGTAATGCTCTACATCTTGTGCCAAGGACTAGGGAAAAAATGGTGAATCCTAAGGGACTAGCGTGGAACCATCACTGGGCTAGGTGGCTGCTCAGCACCCATGGTGCTTTGGGCTATGAAAGGAGCCTCAAAGCTTGAGGTAGAAATAATGGTCATTGTTGGAATCATCTTGCATATTGAAAAAGGAAAAATCACAAACTAAAAAACACAGAGATCAAGAGGAGATCAAAGGCTTTTCATCTTGTTGGATTCCAAAGGAACCATCATCGTGACCAATTTGCACCACATGATGCGTAAACAACTACAAAAGAGTATCACATTTACACTTGTGCATGAAGGGATACAAAGAGCATGTAGGACTACCCGTAGGACATGGAAAAGGCACCAAAGGCCCTCCTTCTAGTGCCAAAAAACTATAGTGATCAAAAATGTTGATGTTTGGAACACTGAGAGGTTACTAGGTGAATAGTTTAACCATGGATACATTCGAGGGCTATGCTTGATAAAAATAGAAATGGGGAATCCTGAATGGTCTAGTCAATCAAATAGGAACTTAGTCGATGTATCTTAACCTTACGTAAAATGTTGTTGTGAAAGTGAAACGTGCAAGATAAATTGATGATCAATAAATGAAAAATGATGAAGGTAATGCAAAACAATGATTTTAATGAAAAGATAACAAAACAAGCTCGGGAAAGAAAATGCATCATCCCAAAGTCACAGATTTGATTTCTTGCTTTATTCGAAAAGTGTACAATAGGTCATGCAATGTTGAAGACACATAGGGAACTTAAGGGTAGCTAGAATGCTCAAAGGAAATGCCAACTATGCCTACTCGAAGCCATATTAAAAGCCAACTGCAACAAGAAGTCAACTCTGTTTGTCAAGAAGCTAATCAAGAAGCCAACTAGCGAATGCAAAAAGCCAACAAGACAACTACTCTTGTTAATGCAAAATGCCAACTCTTTGGATAAAAAGGCCAACCCTTTGAGAATTTTCTGTCAGGCTATTTATAGGGCAAGGAGGAGGTAAGAAATGAGGCCTAGATGCCACATGTTCTAAACCCCACAAGATGTTGACATGCCCATACCGTGTAGGTGTGCAATGATGGACGTGAACTTGGCTACACTATGACTATACCACTGGATCTATGTGTGCCAAGATCCAAAGTGGTAACAACACAAACAAGAAATGGAGCTCACACTCCAGGACTATGTCTTCCTTACTCTTACAAGTAGGGTCAAGCGTAGGAACAATGTTTTGGGAGCTAAGCATAGGAACAATGTTTCTGGAGCTAACCATGGGGTGTGCAAAATGGAATGAAATTTTTGATTCTGCTAGGGAGACACTAGAGTGAGGAAGATGGTTGTCAACAAGTTCTAGAGATGCCTAAATACATCTTGATGCTTCTGTACTAGTTTTGTGTTACTTAAGCTATTCGAGTATATTGGCATAGCGTAAATGGCTACTTGCTATGGTGTGCTATGGTACGTACCATAGCATAGCATAGCCACTGGTTTTAACTGAAAGTTGTTTTGAAGCTAAAAGCATTTGTCTGAGACTTGGTCATGCTAATAGCTACAACTTTTGTTCTTCATGACAGGAAGCCTTTGAACTTGCTAGACATACATTTGGAAAACTTTTTTTGCTTTTTGTATTTTTGCCATGCTATGCTATACTACATAGCGTAGCACAGTGTAGCAGCTAGCATATCTTGCTTTTTTGTTTAATAAGCCATTTTCTAGCAAGAAATTTTGTTCAAAGTCGAAGGCTATGTGTGGAAACTGGTTTAGGATGCCAAAGTGTTGTTGAGTGTGACTTTCTTATTCATATCACTCGACAAGATGGGCCTTTCTGTTCTACCTTTGCTACGTTGTGCTACACTATATAGCGTAGAACGTTGCATTGACTAAATCCCACCTTGTCTTCAAAATCACTTTGTTACTTCACACTTGGAAACTTAAGAAATTGTTTTTCCAAGGCTTGATACGATACATAATATAGCATAGCGTAGTAGACTTATTTACTAGAAAACTTTCTAAACTATTTTGCTCATCCCAAACACTTTCGACAACTCCTCGCTTGCTTTTTGCATAAATTGTCAATCGGGTCGATCGTTCAGTTGGGTAGGCTAGAGAGTTCAACGAGCCTATCATCCTTAGAGGTAGAAAAATTGTTGGACTAGATAGTGTACCCCTAGTATGAACGATCATGATGCTACACTTGTGGAAATCCTTACCTAAGTTTCGAGACTCTACTAAAACATGAGAGTCCTAAAATTTAATGGTGTTTCAGAAGGTAACTTACTAAACACATTTGGTGTCATACTTAATGCTAATGTTGTGATGGAATTAGCAAGCATCTTTTTTTGTTGGAAGATATGTTGAATGTCAGCTTTCATAAACTATTGGATAAGTATTTTAGGTAGGTCATAGTAAGATAAAAGGCTCTTGGCTTTACAAGTGTACAATTTGGTTACTTTGTTGATTACTAGTTGAGAGTCATCTTTTACAATTAGATGTGTATATCCAAAGTCACGAGCTATCATCAATCCTCTACTAGTTCTTCATATTGTACCATTCTGTTGGTACATGAAAATTCAAAAATGTAGGTGAAGGATTGAATTTTCCAAAAGGAAGTATGATGATGATAATGGTAATGACTCCATTTGTAGTTGAAGCTAGATCAACACTCATAAGGGCCTCATAGGCAGGTTGTTGATAATGTTAACATGTTCTTCTAGGAACTCATGATCTATGATTACCTTATCCTCAACTTGAGAAGCAGTTAGTTATATGGCTATAGCTTGACCTTTGGGTGAGGCTTGTGACACATAATGTAGGTCGAATTCAGCTATTATGGCTTTCTATTGGGATATTCAACTACTCTCATAGATGTTGGATGTAATGACTCCTAGCACGTTATCTTTGGGAACTACCATAATGTTGGACACCTTGTCTATGTAATTAATATCTTTAATGAAACTTGCTTGATAAATCTTTTTAATTTTATTATGAACTACTAAGCCTAAATTAGGTCTAATCTTGTAAATCTTTTTCTTGGTAGGCTTTATGCTATCATCGAGTATTATATTATGTTAAACCTGCATGGGTTAAGTCCAAGCATGTCTTTGTAGGACCAAGAAAAGGCTTTAATGTTATCTTGTAAGTATTTTGTTATATCCTAGGCAAGTTGAGGTTCAAGAGAGCAACTTATTTTCAAGTTCTCTCCCTAATCATTATGAGTTATGATGGGAATTTCAACTAGGGAATCTTGTGTGATGTTTCTAGCTTCTAGATTTAGAGATTTGACTATATAGTTAGGCCATTCCAATGATTTTCAGTCAAGGCTAATGTATCCTAGGAGGTCTCTGGGCTCAAGATCTAGAAATTCATGGTCAGTTTATCAAGTAATATTACCAAACAATCTAGATAAGCTTAAAGGTTAGCTGAACTATCATCCCATGTTCATGGATTAGTTTTGCTTGTCAAAGGAAGCACATTACATGACATTTGTATAGTATATTGATTAATTAGGAATAATATAATATAATAATTTATATGAGTTTTTATCTTGACAATGTCATTGGTACAATAGAAAATAATTTAATGTGAATATCATAAATGCATAAAATAATGTATTGTATTATTAAAACATGTCATAATAGTAGTGTATCCCCTCATGGACAACATTTTTCCCAAGCTAGGAAACATATCCCTAGTTTGACAATGTATTCCTAGTTTTATACTAGGATTTACATACGGCTAGCCTATTTCCTTAGTAGTGTTTTTCTACTAGTAGTATGAGACTCATAGGTAGCATATTTGCTATTGTAGCAATAGTTTTTTTTACAAGAGATAGCATTTTCCTAGATTTACATGGAAATTTACACTAGGATAGCCTATTTTGATCAGTAGCATTTTTCATTAGCATATTTTGAGATTCAACAGTGTTTTTCTTAGCCTTGGTATTTCTAGGGATTCTTACACTATGTTGGAAAGATTCTTATAAAGGAGAGAGCTTGGCAGCATTTTGGATAGTGTAAAAATAAGAAGTGAGGCAACATATTCATTTTGATTTTGGGCAAAGCAAGGAAGATAGTGTTTTCCACATCCAAGCTAAGGAAGGTAGTATATTTGGAAATTTATGCTAGAGAAACATAGATCCTAGTATTTTTGGAGGTCAAAGAAAGCTAGGGGAGCAACATATTTTCTCATCCTTGACCTATGCAGGGAAAGGTAATTAGCATATTTTAAATTTACATGGGACTTTACATTTGAATAGTCTAAATTTATAGGTTTTTATATATTTTAACCAAGGATAACCAATGATTTTTTACCTTGTCATTTTGTCTTTTGAGTGCAAGGAGTTTTTTGTCAAAAATAGAAAGAAAGATTAGGGAAGATAGGATTCAACAAAAATGGTTGGAAGGAATGGATCCACAAATAAATGCATGACAATGAAGGAAGTAGGGTAAGTGAAGAAAATCATAAAATTGAGGTTACCGAATTCCTCTGTAAGAGAGTCATTTATAGTTACAATTCCTAGGTACCTCATTCCTTTCTAGAATGTTGGTCACTAATGGAAGTTGAGAAGTGTGAAGAATCTAGCTCTAGAACATTGGTCACTACTAGAAGCTGAGAAGTGTGAAGAATCCAAGCCACCTAAGTGCTCTATGGTGGAAGTTAGAGATCACAAGAGTGCAGTGTGGAGCCTAAAAACTTATGAATCTCAACCCGAGGGAGGGGGGGAGAAGGGGTGGTTACAAGGTCACAAGTTCATAGGGATTCCACCCTAGGAATACCTAAGGAGCAAAATTTATGTAAAGGTTTGCAAGTACTCTTAGGTGTGCTATAGTGTGAAACTATTACTTGGAAATCCTATGTATGTTCAATGTATTCAAGTGCCAAAAACTTTGGAACCTATAAATGGTGTTTGGGTTTTGGTTTCATAGGTTTTGGGCCATGAATGATGTTGGAAAATAGTTGTAATGTGGCTACATAATTGCTACAAATTGGCTATCAAATTGGTAAAAATTTCTACCTCATATAGGTAAGATGTGTACTAAAATTTGGGGAGTTACCATATATAGTAAGTGCTAAACCCCCATGGCCATTCCATTTACTATAAATAGTAACAAGGGCACACCTTCTACACTGGAGATGAATCTTCCTCATTGAGCATTCTAACATGATTTTTCTGAAGTGGCTAATTAATGTTGGAGTGCATAGAGTAACGAAATTTTTCTTTTTTTGCTTGCATGCTAGGGGCATGCAGTTTTCTAGTTGGGGGAAAGGTTTCCATGTTGAGGGGAAGACTCCCATCCCTTCATGTTGGGGCTAGGTGAGATTTACCCCCTATAGATGTTTCTAGTGTAGAAAAGTGTATGCCCCCCCCCTAATAAAAACCCATCAAATTGTTATGTTTGACTTTCCAAAATGCATTTTTGACCCCCAAGCCAAAATATAGATACTAGGTGACTTTGTTTACTTGGGAAATAAGGCTTTGAACAATTATGAGGTCTAAAAGTATGGAATATGTGAGATTGTCCCTTATGAATTACAAGATTTGAATTTACAATCAAATTTCTTCCAAATTTCAATGGGGTGAAAGCTACATGATGAAAATTGGCCATAACATGCAATTTTTTTGTGGTATTTTAATGGTCCCTCTGTGTTAGTGTTTGAAGGATTGATTTGAGAGGCACTAAAAAAGAATAAAAAATACCATTGCAAGTGTATAATGATGCTAGCTTAAGGCTTTGTGGCCCATGGTACTAATTTAAGGCCCTAATAGGTTATGTTGCCAATTTAAGGTTCTAGTTTATTGTGGTGCCAGTTTTAAGATCTTGATAGGTCATATGACCAATTTTAGGAGCTATAGGCATTGAAAGTAGGCTTTCTTGCTGATAATTATTGACTACATGCAGTATGGATTTAGATATAAATGATTGACTAGATTGGCTAGCTCATTCTGATTAATGTCACCTATCCTAAATGCATCATTCCCTAGGCTCTAGTGACAAGGAACGATCCTTCTTAGTTAACTGAGAATTTGTTTGCATGCTTGCAGATGACTTTGAGGATCAGGTCACCTTTCTTGATCTTATGCCTAGTCAAGTTATGATGATGTTTCCATTTTTTCCTCTCTTGATACTATTTGAAATGAGCAAGCACTTGCATACATTGCCCCTCAACTGAGTCTAGGGTTACCATCCGTAACTCGTTTTTCTCATCGTTGATGAAGTTAGTCAAGGCTACTTGGAGTGAAGGAACCTATAATTCAATAGGTAAAACATATTTGGAATGATAAATTAGGCTATAAGGGATCACATAGGCTATCATGAGATATGCTATTTTGTATGCCCATATTACATGGACAAGAAGCTTGTGCCATTTGTGCTTACTATTGTTGAACATCTTCTTGAGCAACTTGTTGATGGCCTCATTGCTTCCTTTTTCTTGTCCATTAGCTTGATGGTAATAAGGCAATGAGAAAGAATGCTTAATGCCTAGGTCATGATAGAACTCCTTTATTTTCTGGCTACTAAATTATGTCCATTGTCCATAACTATGGTCATGGATGTGCCAAAATAGGTTACAATGTTATTTAGGTAGAATTTGTAGATCATAAGATCATCGACATAATGTGTTATCACCTACAATGATATTTTTCTTTGATCACTTACGTACAATATCTTTTTGAGCAATACTCAAGCCTTATGAGAATTTAGCATGCATAAAATAAAATTTGATATCATCATACTAGTCTCTCAAAGGATTAATATGAACAATGATGATAAAGGTATCGTTAATGTTATGTGTGATGGGAGTAACACAGTCCATAGCTAAAGTGGATAACTTAGTAAACACATCTTGCATCACACTAAGGGCTAACATTGAAATTTCATAGACTATAGCATTCTCATTTCAAGGTATGTGTTGGATATCAATGTTTTTGAATTGTTGTAACAATTGCTTCCCTAGGTCGTAGTATGGTTGCAAGTGTTTGGATTTACATGCATAGACCTCAGTCACTTGGTTAACCACAAGTTTTGAATCAACTTTAATCATTAAACAGCTAATTCTAGGTCACAAGCTACCATCATCCCTTGATGAGACCCTCATACTCCACTATGTTGTTTGTACATGAAAACTCTAAATGATAAAAGAATGGTTGAATTTCAGTAGATGGGAATGTTATGATGATGATGGCACTCATCCTATGGGTAGTTGAAGCTCCATCAAAGTGCATGGCTATCTCATAATCCTTGGGTACTTATCTAATAGTGTTAATGTGATCATCAAGGAACTCAAGATCATTGGTTACTTGGTCATCAATAGATGAAACTATGAGTTGTATGCCTATAGAATAACCTTTCATTAAGGATTGAGAGATGTAATGAAGGTCAAACTTTATGATTATAGCTTTCCATCACACTATATGGATACTTTCATTAATGTTGATCATTATGGATCTAAGCACATTCTCTTAGCAAATGACATTGACTTAGCTTCTGAAGAGGTAGTGTCTCCACTTCTTTAGTTAGAAGACTAGTGCTAGACAATACTTCTCCAGTTCAGTGTATCATGTCTCTTAGGCAACTAGTGCATGGCTAAGGTAGTATACAAGAATCTCTACTCCATCATCCTATTTTTGATAGAGTAGAGAGGAAATGGATGTGCTAGAGATGACATGGTAGATATAAAATAGTTTTCCCTCTTGTAGAGGATATACTATCAAGAGTTGTGCCAACTCTTGCTTAAGGTTTTTAAAGACCTCTTGGCATTCTACCATCTACTCATAGTTAGCCCCTTTATTAAGCAAGTGTTAAATGAACTGTAACTTATTTGTGAGCCTAGAGATAAACCTACAAGTAAATTACAATCTACCTTGTAATCCTCAAAGCTCATTAAGGTTGGTAGGTGCTACTAACTTGGATATGACCTTAACCTTAGTAGGATTGACACATATCCCTGCTTCAAATACTACAAAGCCAAGCATTTTATTGGTCTTCACACAAAACATACATTTCTTGGAATTAAGCCTAAGTTCATACTTGAGACATCATTTAAGATCTAGATCATTAGCATGATCACTGGCTACTTTGGATTTAATGGCTATATTGTCTACATAATCATTGAGTAAACCTTGCATGTAATTACTAAATATATAGGTCATGTCTCATTGATAAGTTGCTCCTACATTCTTAAGGCCAAAGGACATCATGATATAGAAAAAGGTACCCCAAGGAGTTATGAAGGTCATGCTAAGTTGGTGATATGGATTGATCCTAGTCTAGTTTTACCCTAAGAACCCATCCATAAAGGACAACAAGGCATGTGAAGTCATAGTATTGATAAGTTGATCAATACTAGGCAAAGGGAATTCATCCTTAATAGTCGCTTTTTTTAGGTCTTGGAAATTGATGCAAATATGAATACTCCCATTTTTATTAGGGACTAATACTATGTTAGACATCCATTTTGTGTTGTCAACAATCCTAATGAAACTAGCTTGGTAGACCTTTGTGATCTCATCATGAATTATCAAGGCCAAATCAGGTCTAATCTTTTGGATTTTTTGCTTAACTTGTCTAATGCTAGAGTCTACTATGATGTTGTGCTAGATAAAATGTGGGTCTAGGCTTAGCATATCTTCATATGACCAAGCAAAGACTTTATTATACTATAGGACCTTGGTGATTTCTTGACCTTGTTAAGGTTCCAATGAGGAACTTAGTTTAAGAGTTTTCTTCTTGTCATTGTGTGTTGTGATAGGAACCTCAACTAGAGAGCCTTTGGTTATGTCATCCACCTCTAAGTCAAGTGTTTTAAATAGGTTTTCAGGCCGTTTTGGAGGTTTCTTTATCAAGGCTATACAGTCAACAAGACTTTAAGGCTCAAGATCTAGGTAATTGGGGTTGATGTATCATTCAACATAACTATGAGGCCTACTTAGGCTCAAAGGTAAACTGATTTGCTCCTAGGTACTCATAATGTGGTCCTACATG
>MNCI01029440.1:43467-70778 GCA_015680685.1 Gnetum montanum
ATCAAAAGATGTCAAGTCGATAACTAGAGTCTAGATCTAGAACTTCTACATCCTCTAGCTTCGTTTTAAGGTAGTTTAAGTTAGTTTTGGGTGTCAAAACATGTTGAAATTAATTTTTCCACTTCTTCCACAATAAGCACAAAATCCTTAGTGTGGATAAATGTGAGGAAACTTTTTTAGTGATTCACAGTGGTTTGAGAGCATCTTGACCAGGTTTCAAAGCTCCCATGGTTGTAGATCATGATTATGCAAATTTCTAGCTAGTTTTGGTCATGTTTGAAGGTCATTCAAGGGTACCTAGGGTATTAACCCCCTATTTTCATGATAGGGAAGTTACTATAGAATTTAATAGTTTGGAGAATTGGTTTTGCAGATCAAAATGAAGTCAAATAAGCAAAATCTCAAGGCCACAAGTTTCTAGGCTTTTTTGGCATAGATCTTTGGCTTTCGAGAGTGTCATCTTGTCACAAAACGTAGAAAGCTAGCCTTTCCTTTCTATTTTCATGCTACCCAATATGGAGTGGATCATCTCTAGCATGAATGAAGAAAGAATCCTAGATATTTGCAAATTCAAGTTACAATAAACTATTCATATCATGGCCTAAATTAACTAGGGTTAAAAACTAGCATTTTGGGTCAAATGTTGGTAGTTTTAAGTATTCCTAAGTGTTTTTTGAACTTACCTCATTTTTCCACATTAGAAGAGGTATCTCCTAGCATGGAGGAACTAGGGGGCCCTACGTTTTATTGATTTGTACCAATTTTATCCATGCATGTGTCTCCACAAGGTTGTCGGTCTTGACTAATGATGCCTATGGTTGAAATCTAGTCACTTTGATGGCTTTGATAGGGTTTTTTAGCTTTCCCCATTGCCCCCATGCTCAAGCTAGGATTCTTGGCATGGATGGGATCTTCCTTAGTATGGATAATCCAAAGGAGAAAAGTTTTAATCATTTCATGTGACTTCCAGAAGTCTAGTGGCTTCCAAAAGGTTTAGGTTGTTTCCAAGAGTCAAGCTATATACAAACGTTAATAGTTTTTTCTTTCCTCTTTCATCCATGCTGTGATTGGGATGCTCAACATCAATTAGGTTCTCCATAGCATGGAATAACATTAGGGCATTGATTTATGTTATTGTTGACATTTTATTGGCTTTTAGAAAGGTTTTGAAGCTTCTAGTATTAGTCCAAGATAATCTAATTTGTTTTCTTACATATAGGATTCCAGAATAATATTTTTAGCTCCATCCTCCTAGTTTCTACATTGGAAAGCATGGAAGTGGTCTACCCCATCTTAGAATAACCAAGAAAGTTAGATCTAGACCAATTCAACACCTAATTAACCATGCATGTTAGCCTCTAGGGTTTCCAGTGTTGATGATCAATACTTGGTGTCAAGATTTGTCACTTTGGAGGCTCCTAGGTGCCTCATGCAATCTCCCCCTCCCCATTATTCCATGATAGACATGATAGTACTAGTGTGGATGAGAGGGGGATGGTAGTTTTGTTCTATTTTAATTATTCTTAAAGATCTTTTGAATCCCCATAGGGTTCTAGTAGGGTCGAGGGTTCACCAGAGTAGGTTATTTTGTTATTTTAGGTCATAATTTTGGATTTCTTACATATGGCATGGGTTTCCACATTTCCTCCATTCTAGGTAGCATTGAGGTAGGATTCTCCAATGTGGAACAAGATATGGGATAAGAATCGACTTGTTTCAAGGTTAATCTAGGCTATTGGAGGTTGTGAGGGAGTATCAGGCTTTGAGAAATGGCTATTAGGTAGTCAATTTGATAAATTTTAATCTTTCCCCCATCCATTAACACTAGGACTAGTATGCGTGACATGGATGAAGCCTCCTCCAATGTGGAGACACCAAATCCCAAGCTTTGAAGCACTTTCAACTAGGTTTGGTGAGGTTCTAGGGTTATTAGTTATGCTTGGAGGGGTTCTAGGCCATATGGGATCTACTTTGGGATCAAACATGGGTTAGATGGGTGTTTGGGGGGTAGGAATGAATGTTAACCCCTTGTTTTCAATGTTTGGTAGTGTTTCTCTAACATGGAAACCCAAGTTGTCTATTTTTTCATGTCTAACCTCCTTTTGGAAGCTCAAAGTTGGAAAATGTAGGTTTTAGATAGTAAAAATGGGTACAAGGTTATGTTTTAGTGATTTTGGACAGTGAGAGGCATGTGTCCACACTAGGAATGGAATCACTAGCATGGATGCATGGGATTTAAGGTTGAAATATTGTTCTAAGTATCAAAAATGGCTAAACTTCAACATTGATGTAGTTTTTAGGCCAAGAGTGAGGACGTATAGTGGGGTCCACTTTCCAAGATTTTTAAAATTTGAAAAGTTAAGCTATTTCCTATTGATCTCAGTGTGGAAGAGACTTTCCCCCATTTGCACTTCAATGCATTTGAAGTTATGGTGCACTAAATGGGAAACTGGATTCTGGATGGAAGAATTTAGGTTTTGTTTGAGTTTTTAATGCCAAATTTCATAGGTTTCAATGAAACTTGCCATTATACACAAATAGCACATTGGTGGAGAGCTCAAGTAGAGATATTTATAGTAGATTCAACTCATCCTTAGCATGGAGGTATTAGATCATCTCTTCAGCCAATGTTGGACACTCAATCTTCCTAGATTTTAACCATACCTAGTGTTGATGTACCTATGGCACCCAAGTAGTATGGAGGAAAGAGTAAAAATCCTAGGATTCAAAAGTTAGATGAAGATGCAAGGAACTTGGCAAGGCTTCCAAGACCCGTCTTCATTTAGGCTTCCTTTGTTGCTACTCCAAGATAGGTAATTTTACCCATTTTTACTTTCATTTCTAGCCATTTTTCTTGTTTTTCGTGCTATGTGTGGGGCCATTTTTCTTGCCATTTGTGGCCTCACTATGGGTTGTAATATAGAAGGAAATGCTTCCATTATGCTTGTATTTTGTGGACCAAACAAGGAAATAAAGTTTGTGCTAGTACCTAATGCACAAATGGGATAAATAGGGTGTGTGACCCCTGAGTTGCTTAAGGTCCCATGGTGGATCCCACATGAGTAATGAGTGGATTTGAAGTGGTGAAAACTATCATCGATGACTAAATAGATGGAGGTTGTATGGAAAATGACATTGATGGGTTACAGGTCATGGGTTGTGGCATCGATTAAGTTTGATGCATGGCTATGACCAATGTGAGATTAGTCATGGTAGGGTAAGAGGAAGTGGAAGATAGCGACGTCATGCCAATGGAGAAAACAAAGACATGAGAGGAAGGCTTGGTGGCCTTGGGGTTTTCTTGTTGGAAAAATATACCAATAATGTTTTGGGGCTTAGATTCTATACTAAATTCATGCTCCTCTTCCTGTTGCTCCTCTGAGCTATGCTTGTCATCTTCTTCTTCCATCTTAATCAATTGGGCTAGAATACCTACATAGATATTTGTTAGAGATATTTTGTCATAGGGGGAAGAGATGTACTCCTTATCATTATAGTGTATGAGTTTGAACTTCCTTTTGGATTTTTCTTCAAACATGGAATCAACATGCTAGCTTGTGTTTTAGCACAAATGTAGTTATATTGGTCTTTATTTATGATTGCAAAATTAGAATGTTTCCTCCTAACCCTAAAATATTTCTTAGGTTTGATGATAGCAGGGTCTTTGGGGCCATAGACCCTCTTGGCTTGTGGGCTAGGACCTTCACTAGTGAAGGTGAGAGGCAACTTGGAGGACTACTAGAAAGACATGGTTATAGTGCAAAAAATGGCTTAAAATAGGCTATAAAATGAACTAATAGAGGTAAATTCCAACAAGTGGAATTTAAAAATGGTCAAAAGAAGAAAAAATGTCTAAAAATGAAGAAATTTATATAATTAATAACTGGGGGATAATGGGGGTTTACCATTTTACCAAAAATAGAAAGCTGACTACGTTGGTGTTAAGTCTCACCCACGCTAGACTTCTAATTACCTCTACATTGGGTATGGTAGGGGGAAAAGAAAGGGGATGAGATGGGAGGAATCTCACATCTTTCTAATACAAAATTAATGAGGGGAAAAATGCTAAAAACAAAATTGGAAAGTTTATGATTTTCCACTAAGACAGATTTTGGTAGGTTACTAGTTTCTTAGCTTGGAAAAATGGGAAAGCTAACTTCTAGAAGTTTGATGGTTTTTGGAAAAATTGCACCACCCACTTTAGAAACTCAAAAAAATTGGTAGTAGAAAAACCAAAGGGTTAAAGGTTTCAATTTTGGCTTTTGGATGAAAAATTCATAGTAATTTCTATGAAAAGCCAACATCCAATAACCTTGAACTTTCACACTAAAGTTTTGGTCATAAGGGGGAAGGGGCAATATTGTTTTTTTCAAAGTTTTGGCTAAAAAATATTAGAAAAAGGCTTTCAACATGCAAAATTTTCTATAAGAAAGATAGATCTAGTCATAGAAATTTGCTGGAGGCCCTTCTTCTAATGCCAGAAAGTTTTTGTACTTAGAAAAATCGATCACTAGAAAAATCCGAGCAGCATTTATGCAAAGATTTGAAAGTGCTCTTAGGTGTACTAGAGTGTAGAAATATTGCTTGGAAAATGTATGTATGCTAAATATATTCAAGTTTCAAAAATGTGAAACCTTTAAATGGTGTTTTCATTTTGGTTTTATAGGTTTTGGATCATAAATGATGCTGCAAAATGGCTAAAAGTTTACTGCATAATTGTTGCAAATTGGCTATCAAATTGCTGTAAATGTTTACCTCGTATAGGTGAGATGGTTGCCCAAATTCTGGGGATTACCATATATAGTAAGTGCTAAGCCTTCATGGCCATTCCATTCACTATAATTAGTAATGGAGACACACCTTGTATGCTAGAGATGAATTTTCCATGTTGAGTCTTTTACCATGCTTGTTGAAGTGACTGATCAATGTTGGAGTGCATAGCATGACAAAATTTAGCTTTTGAGGCTTCCACACTAGGGGCATGTAGTTTCCTAGTTGGTAGAAATGTTTCCACACTAAGGGGAAAGCTCCCATCCTTCCATGCCAGGGGTAGGTGAGATTTAGTCCCTATAGATGTGTCCAGCGTAGAAAAGTGTATACACCTCATAAAACCCATCAAATTGCTATTTTTGGCTTTCCAAAAGGTAGTTTTGACATCCCAAGCCCAAATATAGATACTAGGTGACCTTTCTTATTTAGGGAATGAGGCTTTGACTAGTTATGAGGCATTTTAAGCCTCAAAAATATGGAATATGTGAAATTTCCTTTTTTTGGATTACAGTCTTCACATTTACAACAAAGTTTTATCTCAAATTTCATGGGGCAAAAGCTACATGATGAATATTTTCCATAACATGCAAATTTTTTATGGTTTTTAAGGTAAAATGCATAACAAAGGTTAGTCATGGTAGAGTAATAAAATCGATTCATTCTATCTAAGTGAAACAAAGTATGGTTAATACATGACCAATAGGATGAAGAGATTAAATGATAAGATAATGAGAACAAATTATATATTTTAATATTAAGATGAATATGAATACAAGTAATAATGATTTAAATTATAAGCATTCACTAAGGAAATCTTACATCAATTACATTATAAATTTTAATGTCTTACATAGAGAAATATGATAACCTCTCATTGTGACTACATAATTCATAATCCATATAAGTCTACTATAAAAGAGCAAACATGTGAGTCAAATTATTATACTAAGTAAATAGAAATTATAATTCAAAATAGAATATAATTTAATATTTTATTATGAACATATTTAAGGTACTGCATGTATTCCATGCATTTCATAGCCCAAAGTATGTATTCATAAAACAAAAATATCAGCTATCACTGAGTGAGTAACCTTGGCATCATCTTCTAACTAAAACAAGGACATGTATCATGGGGGCTAGGTAGGAATGAAAACTTGAAAAATAATGAATACAAATCATATCAAAGAATACAACCACTACAACATTTGACATTAATGATAAATGAAACACCACTAATTTCGAGCTCCTGCAGTTCAATGACAGATTTGTCTAAGTGTTAAAATTTTGGAAAAATTCATCAAAATGGTGTTGCTACACTCTACTACATTGCATAGCATAGATATCCTAACATGCCAAAATTTGCAAAAATTTTCTAAGTGTTCATGCTATGCTATGCAGTGTAGACAACATAACACTTGGGAAATACCTCCAAATGCCTCAAAAAGCTCTTAGAATTTAGCATCAACATTCATTTTAGCTCTGGCATCACTCTAGTGGCCAAGATTAGCAATTTTATTTATTTTTGCACCCCCTATTGATCCCTAAAATTGTCCCTACACTTGACCCTACTTGGAAGATGGGGAAGATGTAGTCCTGGAGTATAAGCTCTAAGTTGCATTTGTTTTGGCATTGTTTGTAGATACATGGTAGTCCCTTAAAATTTGGCACATGCAGTCTGAGTGGTGTGGTCATAGTTTGGTAGATTCTTAGTTCCTGTTCTTGTCCTACAAAGCATGACACTATTAAGCTTAACAATTAGAGCTTGACACTTTGAGCATAGAATGTTAGTGTGACTTGCTCACACCCATATTGCATGGGACCCAAGCCATGTGGCATTTAGTCCACATCTCACATCAATGCTAGCTCTATAAATACCCCATTAATTAGCATTTTAGGGGTTGATGGTCATGGATGATGATCAGAAAAATCACTCTAAGCATCAAGCATTAGAGCGTTGTTAGCATCTTCATCACTCCCACACTTAAGCATCATGACCCAGCACCTACATAGTGTGGCAACTATAAGCTCGGTAGGCCCAAACCCTCTTGTAGCTGCAAGCATCGCATCTACAATGTCCCAAAGACTATGACCACACTACCATGCTACCTTGCTATGCCCTCTTGTTTAATCAAGAGCAACATTCCCCAATCTTGGGATGGTTCATTTCTTCAGCATTTTGTTTCAAATTTGAGCATAATTTCCTACATCTTCTACTACTAATATGCATGCTTGTTCATTTGCAATAATATTTTTCAGCTTTTGAAAATGATTATTATTACACCATGTAAGTACTTGTCTGATTGACCAAATCATTTACAGCATCACGTTTCTATGTTTGCTAGCATAGCTCTTCCATGGACTTAGGGTTAGGTTGTACACTCGATGACCTCTCAATGTTATAGCGACTAATATTTTTGGATGTCATAAGTGTTGGCACTAGTAGGAGGGCCTCCTTGTTCCTTCTATGTGCCACAGTTAGTCTCACATGCTTTCTGTACCCCCATCACTAGTAGCAGACTAGCATAGACATAACACCCCTATGGACCTACCATGATAGTAGTTGGATCATCAGCCAATGTAGGAGTTTTCTATGTTCTGGTTGGTGCAGATTGATCCCAGTTGATAGTTCCCCTAGAACCTCATAGGAGAGAAAGCCTAAAACTATTCACTACATCAAGCTCTAAGTGTTCTGTAGAGTGTGACAACCTTGTTAGCATGACAGTCCCTTAGAGCATGAAAAGTGTAATAGCATAAATAACCATTTCTTTAGCATTTTCAAACTTGGCCATTTTTGGTCTATTTTCTTTACAATTTTTGTACATAACTCTTTCAGCTTAAAATTTATTGCATTTGAACATTTCTTGCAAGTTTCTCTCCTTCTCATGTCTCTTCTATCATAGTGAAAATGAACCTTGTTAATATCTCAATTGTTTCCTTGAGCTTGAAGGTGGCCCACCCTATTCAACATGTGGTGGATGTTGAGTGATTGCCTAGCCTGATGCAACCACAATAGAAATCTCTTAGATAGTGACACTAATTGCTTGAACACATGGCACTTGATGAAGAATGATACAACTTTTTATGTACAAAGATGTAGGTGGGCCTTCCATTGGATGACCAAGAAATGGAAGAAAAGCATAGTTTCAAAATTATCCACCAAAATGGGTGGGAGTTCCTTCCCATCCCTAACATAGTTATATCACTCACTGAAACTTTCCAATGGAGCTTGGACCAACATATCTAGATGAGTTGGCCAAAAGACCAAGACATAGCATCCCACTATGATGAGCCCCTCCAAGATGGGTAGGAGGAGCTTGAATCCCATTCCAACAATTGTGGCCCACTCTATGCCTTAGCCCCATTGCCTACCTCTATGTTCCAATCACACTAGCCATAGTATTCTACCTCATTTGAAATAGCTATGCAACTTTCATAATCCAAACCTTTGATGGTGATAGGTAGCCACCAAATGCTGACAATGTAATCGAATGTAGGGCCTTCTACATATTTTTCTGTTATTACTCCCTTGAAATTTGCTCAATTTTCATAGCCAGTGTCTGTGATGCCAATGTTGCCATATGTTCATACTATGTCCATATTATAGCCACAAACAACTCCGATTCATATTATTCCTTCTATGTCAATCCCACCACCAACAACATTTCTAGCCTCAACTGTGTGATGGGCAACAACATCTTTCCCTATCATTCAATTGTCCCATATGTCATCGTATATGCAACCACAAATATATCAAGTGTTACATATGGCACAACCAACTATAGCACTCTGGGTTGTTGTGGTAACACCACTAATGGGATCTGCTCTGAAAGCATCATCAATGGGGCTAGTAGCTACTCCAATGACACTACCAATGGGAGCTGCTCCAATAGCACCCCCAGCGGGGCTAGTAGCTACACCCATAGCCCCATAGATGGTAGCTACTTCGATAGCACCACCAATAGTACAACTAATGCAACTCTCTACAACATCCTTGAGCCTATATCAAGCATTCAATCTCATCCAAACCCTCACTGAGGAGGTCAAGCAGCTTAAACCTACTAGCTTTGAAATAGTCCATGTAATGGACTTCTAGCAAGATGATCCTATTAACCTTGTCGTTCCTCCACTCACACTGCCTCCTAGAATCCAGCTTCCCCAATTTAGGAAATACAATACAGAAGGTGATCCAAATGCCCACCTAGTCACCTTTCATTCCAAGTCTTTGTTACTGCAATTGTGGCCACATGCTGTCATTCATGTCTTCGCCATGTCTCTGATTGGTAAATCCTTATATTGGTATTGTTCACTTCCTTGTTCTTCCATTTCAACTCAAGAGGAGTTTCTAAGTTAGTTCATAACCTACTTCAGGTACAACTTAAAGCCAAAAGCCACTCTAGACTAGCTCATGAATGTTAAGCAAGAAGCGCTAGAACCTATTGTTGAAACCCACTTGCTAGCCATTTTTAAGGGCATCATAAATGATTTCATTAAATATATGTTATATTATTTAGCCTTTCAATTTCTTAGCAAGCCTTTTCTCAAACAAAGAGCATATAGGATGTGGTAGAGGCAAGCAAGGAATCAACTTACATAGGCTATAAGAATGCACATGCAAAAGAGATAAGGAAAAAGGGAAAGCCATGAAAACTGCTATGGTGGCTATGGCTAATGAAGCTAAGCTCAACAACAAAAAATAGGTAGTTAAGGCACTTAAGGCCCTAGCCACTACCAACAAAATGTTGAGCTCTAGCAACATGGAAACCAAACAACCTACACCGTCAATGGTCATAGGGCAAGCTCCACCAAGGCCAAACTTTGAGTGTAAGGACTAGCTAAAATATACCCCTTTCTAATTAATTCATTAGAACTTTTGGATCAACTACTTAGTGTTGGATGTATTCAACATAAGCAAATGTTAGAGGATTCTTGTAAATGTCATGAGAGATACTGCAAGATCCTTTGAGACCCCTCTATAGCTATGCCCAATGAGCCTCGAGTGTCCAGAAGTTTTAGATTGGACTGATTCTACAACTACCATCGGTTGCATAGCCATGACATAGATTACTTCCAAGAATTGAAGGATTATATCTAATGCATGATTGATCAAGGCAAGATGGTCCTTAATGAAAGTAACCTTGTCTAGCCCAAGAACTAGTCCATGAACATCTATAAGGATCCATTAAATGCTAGTGGTGCAGGATACATCATTAATGTTGTTAGTGTTGATACTGATATGGAGCCAATACATGAACTATTAATGGTCCATGTGCTTTCTAGTGACATTGGGGCCTTAATGATAACTAGTTCACAATCCCCCTTTCTCATCAAGGCACCACCTCAGGAACTCACAACATCGTTTATGGTCATGGTCCCATAATAATCGTTTGCTAAGATGCTAAACTGGCAACCAAATCAATCATCTTCTAAGATGTTAAACTCACATGATGTAGCAACAAAAACTGCTAAGCAACCTTTCGTCATCAAGATGCCACAACACGTTGGATCTGTAACAACTCCTAAATCACTATTTGTCATAAGGGCACCACAACATGATGGTGCCTCACCTACCCAAAGACCAAGAATGGGCAACATCTCAGCCTCTTCTCCATCAAGGGCCAACCCTACTACCAACCTAGGTAGGCCTAACAAATGGCAATGTAAGAGGACAGACAAGTGCTTCACAACCCCCATGGATAAAGTAAAGGCAACAACCAACAAGCAACAACTAAACACTAGGGTCCTTGCCCCCAAGTAAGTCAAGCAACCCAAGCCCAAGGCCCCTCCATGATAGATCCATCTCTCAAGCCATATGGAGGAATTCAAGACCAACATAATAGTCAATGACAAGGACTTCATAGCTACACTAACCTAAGTGAAATAAATGCTTGAGCAAAAGAACACAACATTGAGCTTATACCACTTGGTCATAACCTCATCTACTCACTACCAAGTGTTGGCCCTGATGTTGGCTTGAATTCCTATTATGGAGAACTTCCTTGTAGATGAGGTATACATCTGTGCACCAATGTTACCCCCTAGATCATAGGAATCAGATTCAACATCCCTAGCCTTTCACGATGATGCAATTAAAGTCAACCCTGAACAAGGGAAAGTCACTATAGTTCCACTATGCATTAGCATATGTGTTGGGAAGTGCACGATCCATAGAGTGCATGTCGATGATGGTGTAGTAACAAATGTAGTTCTGTACTCTATCATTGACAAGCAGGCCTAGAAGATGAAGTCAGGCCAACCAAAACCACATGCCTAAAATCCTTCAATGGAACATGCATCAATATCATGGGTATAATCAAGTTAGCCTTCATGGTAGGAGAGAAATTCCCCATTAGTCTAGATTGCATTATCATAGAGGGGATGCCAGGCTTTAACCTGATCTTGGGTAGGCCTTGGCTAGCCTAACTATGGGCCATCTCCTCTCCTATTCACCAAGAATTTCACCTTCCATATGAAGTTGGTCAAGTTATCATCCATAATGATAACATCCCCCCATTGGCTACCCATAACATACACATGGAACAAGTTTTGGAGGTGGAGTTTCTTGGTGATACACTTGCAACAACCAATGCAATGCCTAAGGCTAACACACCCAAATGAGTAGTTGAAGCCAATAGCCTCCCAAGGGACCTTAAGCCTTGCATGCCCACTAATTGATGCCAAATTAGGAAGCAACTACATGACCAAGACTTTTCCTTAGCCAAAAATGCACTAAGCACCTACTTACCTTTTACCTCTACTTCCAATGTATTTTTCACTTTCATTTCCATTGCACTAGCCTAAGGATTTACATTTTGCCTACTTACTTAGATCATGCATTTCATTTTATTCACACATTTTTTACTTTGTTTATGCATCCATCCACTTATCTTATACATTGCATCTAAAAAACATCAAAAAACACATAGAAAAGCATAAAACTACAAAAGCACATGGCCCAAAATGACCTTAAACTATCATTCTAGCCTGAAAAATCCTAAAACTATTGCTTTTGGCATTTTTTCCTTCACTTATGCATTTTAGCTCTGCTTATGATAGGTGCCACTTGATGGTGTTGTCCTACAAATGCGACATAGTTGCCTCTAAGAAAATATGATGCACAGTTCACCTGGTAATGCAAAAAAAAAAGGGGGTAAAAAATAAAGAAAAGAGAAGAAAGAAAAAGGAAAAGGAAATAGGACAATTCAAGTACCCAAGACAAATGGCATAGTTGTCATTTCTCAACTAGTCCGACTGTGGATTGACCATCTCAAAAGCACTTCAACGAGAGGTCAAAATCCAAAGGGTAGGATACCTTCACATGCTAACTCCCTCACAAGCACTCCAATGAGGGATCATGTTATGGCAACAAGTCATCATGATGTCACATTACATAGCTATCCATTCTATCCATTGTTCCTTAACCCATCTCCCAGAACTATTTCATACCATGCTTCATTTATTTGGCACTCTCAAGTATAGCAAAGCATCATCCAAGTGGACACTAAAAAATAGTGTTGGTGTCATGTGCATTGTGGTGCTTTGAATTCTTTGTCGACATCTCTCAGCTCAATACTCCAAACATCAACAAACAGGATCAATGAAACACCACTAATTTTAGGCTCTTACAATTCAATGGTAGATTTTTCTAAGTGTTAAAACTTGGGCAAAATTTTTCTAAGTTTGGTATCACACTATGCAGTGTAGATAATGTAGCACACTGGGAGTCCAAAACTTTTCTAAGTCTATTTACTATGCTTCCTTGAACAATCCACATAGCACATGTTTCCAATGCCATTTTTGCATAAATGTCAAGCTAGAAGTAGTCAAAAGGACACTAAGGATGGACAAAATAGTTTGGGAAATTTTCTATCCCCTAGACCATCAAACTTGGTACACTCTTTAGCTTGTTTAGCTTGACACATGTCCTAGTTGGTAGTCCATGTAAGTACTAGGCCAGGAGTTGTCAGAAGTGCTCACCATGGAAAAAATAGTTTGGCAAATTTTCTATTTTTTTTGCCTATTATTCTTTGCTTTGTTTCACAGCATAGATAGTGTAGCACAAGTTTTAGGGCCAAAATTTTTCAAAGTGTTGGAGAAGAATTCTATCAAGCTATCTGGGAATGGAAGATGCATTTGATAATTTTTTGGCTTTTGAGGTCACTAGTCCTACTTCACCTCCAGAATGTGGTCAAGATGCCATGAAGAAACATTGTAAATTTTGGCAAAATTCATCAACATGGTGTTGCTACACTCTGCTATGCTGCACAACGTAGACAACGTAACAAGCCAAAATCTACAAAAAATTTCTAAGTGTTCATGTTATGCTCTACTACACTATGCAACATAGACAACATAACACTTGGGAAATTCCTTTGAATGCCTCTAGAAGCACTTAGAATTTAGCATTGACCTTCATTTTAGCTTTGGCATCTCTCTAGTGGCTAAGATTAGCAATTTTCTTTATTTTGCATTGCATATTGATTTCGAAAATTATCCCTATACTTGACCCTACTCGAAAGAGGGGGAAGACATAGTCCTAGAGCATAAGCTTCAAGTTCCATTTTTTTTGGCATTGTTTGTAGGTACATGGTAGTCCCTTAGACTTTCACACATGCAGTCCAGGTAATGTGGTCATAGTTTGAAAAATTCTCAGTTCTTGTTCTTTCCCTACAAAGCATGACACCATTGAGCTTGACACTTAGATCTTGATACTTTGAGCGTAGCATGTCAGTGTGACTTGTTCACACCCATGCTACATGGGATCTAGGCCATGTGGTATTCAGTCCACACCTCACATCAACCCTAGCTCTATAAATACCCCAACAATTAGCATTTTAGTGGTTGGTGGTTGTGGTTAATGATCGGTGAAATCACTCTAAGTGTTAGGCATTAGAGCATCCTTAGCATCTTCATCACTCCCACACTTGAGCATTGCGACCCATAACCCACATAGCATGAAAACTGTAAGCTTGATAAGTCTAGCCCCTCTTATAGCTACTAGCACTGCATCCACAATGTCCAAGAGATTGTGATCACACTACCACACTACCTTGGTGTGCCTGTCTGATACGACATACTAATTTTATACACTGTTTAGTCAAGAGCTACATTCCACAATCTTTGGGTGATGCATTTCTTCACCTAAACTCTTGTTTCATTTTTATTCAGCATTTTGTTTCAAATTTGAGCATAATTTCGTATGTCTTCTACTACTAATAAGCATGCTTGCTTGTTCATGATACCATTTTCAAGCTTTTGGAAATGGTTATTATCACACCACGTAAGTCCCTGTTTGATTGCCTAGACTATTGAAGGCACCTTGTTTCTATTTTATCTAGCATGACCCTCCCATAGGCTTGGGGTTAAGCTGTACGCACGATGACCTCTTAGTGTTCTATCCACTGAGGTTTTTTGACATCATAGTAAACATGCCTTAAATCCAATACCATATATCTATCAATGCAAAGAATATCCAAACACACAACCATCATAAAAATCATGAAGCTACTAATTCATAGACATGCCAAAACCCCAATGCCACACAATTATCTAATAAGAATGGGATAAATCCATATGACCATTGCAACTATCCAAATCCAATATCCATCCACTCCACCCATCAACTAAACAAACAAGGAGGCTAGCACATACTACACTCAATGTCAATGTGTATCAAGTTTTCATGAATACCTTCTATTTTTCAATACAAATTTTTTAATAAAATATCACATTACCATGAAATTGGATTTATTATTACTCTCAATGAATTAAGGTTATCCCTATGGATACCTCACCAAGATTCAAATGAAGGTGATCCTTGCAAATACCCCACCAGGGTTCCTAAACAAATCAATTCTAGAGGTATCCCTATAGATACCCACCTCTAGAATTCTGGAAGTGTCTAACAAGACCAATGAGTCATGGATCATCCTATCCTACTAGATGGGACCCATAGTGAGAGCCACACTAGTGCATTGATAGTGGAGGTCAATAAAAAAATCATCTCTAGGAAGCCTCATCTCCAACTAGCCACACAGTTGGTGCTAGCTCCATCATCCAATCACATAGAAAATAATCAAACCATATCATCATCTAGCCATCTCACAATGGTGAACTAACATTTATGGTGGAGGAACTCAAAAACAAATGGAAAATCAATCCAACATATGGAAATTGCAACAATTCCAATGGACTAAGTGTCCAACAAGATCCAATCAACCAAGGTTCCAAGACATATTCAAGGTATCCAAAACCTCCAAAATATCAACACTCATTCATAATACCATGCCTAAAAAATACATTTTCCAAATATCCATAGATTCACAATCAATTAAAATTCAAATCCTTTCAACAATAACTCCAAAAGAAGACATAGGAACACAAGGATCAAAAATAGAAAATGATTCTCAAGTTAAAATTTACTAGATGTTAAGCAAACTAAACAACCATAAATGAAACTCCCATGACTCACATAACCCATTAATTTTGTCATAATTAATGATTTATTTGAAATTTAATATCAATACCTAGTTACTATAAAAATATTTAAACAATTACAAATTCAAAGCTATAGATATCAGTCCAACATCTCAAATAATTAGAAATAGACATAGAATAAGTGTCTAATAGTAAATTTCTAATATGTAAATTGAAATAGAACCTTTACCACTAATTCCACTTCTGCTAAGAAATTAACATCTAAGGCTAACTATCATAAAAATTTCAAGAGAAAATTCTCTATATATAAGAGTTTATAAATAGATGAATCTCTCTATTATTTCTTGCATAATTTTAGATAGCTCTCAATGATGGGATGATAAATCTTTTTATATAGCTTTAATTTCAGTGATTTTACCTATAACTAGCTCCTATTAGAAATATTTCTAACATATCAAAAATTTAGAATTAGATCTATAAAAAATACTAAGATATAACCTTAACTTCAGACCCTACTAAAATTACTGTGATTTTGGATAGTGTAGAAAGAATGACCCATAATGCCTGATCTACCATAAATTTTTATTTGAGTCATTCACGAAAGTTGTAGATAATTACATGAGAAATCCAGAAATAGGTAGGTATATAGATAGTAATTATATTCAACTATACAAAGAGATATGAGTATTCTATAGAGCTCTATATAGATCATCCTAAACCCTTCGAAGTGCAAGATTCATAGAAAGTACATTAAATTAAGAAAAACAAAAAATTTATAACTAAAACTCTAAATATAGAATGTTGCAGCATAACACATCATAAATATACTAGATCTACAAAATTTGACATTAATTAAAAATAAAACCCAACCCCAATCAATGCAAAAACCTGGTGAACTGACACAACCATGAAAAGGGGGCCAATATTACTAACTTGGATGTTGATAGCTTATGCTAATTGAGTCTTTCCACATGCTACCTAGACCAGTAATCTCCTCACACTCCTCCAACTAAGAAGACATCTAACCCAAGAGCTATGAAACCAAGAATGCTTTCGATTAAGGGAGTAGGTAATACTTAAAGGCTTCTTCCCAACTTCATCTACCCCCAACCCATGTGACCCAGGTACCCTCTCTCATCTACCCCCAAGACCCATGTTACTCATCTATATTTATTCCCTTTAATAAAACCAATAAAAAAGTAAAATTAAAATTAAAAATTACATTATTAAATCACATGTCATGCAATCATAGCCATCATAGCCATACCATGCCCATGTCATAGCCTTGATGAGAACTTGCCACAATTCTTTGACCTGGTTAGTGCACACCAATGATTGGTAAAAATCATTAATCATGCATAATGGTAAACATGAGAAATAATAATTTATCATATGTTAATAAAAATTAATTATTCATATATGAAAAAATTAATATATATTATTAACCATCCATAATAATTCTAAAGCCTCTACTAAAATATGGGTTGTTACAAAGAGGCAATAAATTTATTTTCTAGTTTGGGAAACCTCAGTGTTTTTACATTTCATCCATCATAAACATAGCATTTTTTTCTTTTCTTGGTTCTCTAGGTCAACATTTATGGTTTCCTTTGGTCCTAGGAACTAGTGTTTTTGCTTTCCTTATCTTTGATAAGCAGCAATTTTTCTATCCTTACCTTGTAGGGAAGTGTTTTTATAATTTTGATGTCTTCAAGACCAGAATTTTTGTAATTATTGATCTTAGAGACCAATATTTTTATAATTCTTAGTCTTGGAGCCTAGGGATTTTATAGTTCTTGGCCTAGAAATCCAACATTTTTGTAATTCCTAGTCTTGAAAGTCAGTGTTTTCTATTTTCTTGCTACTACAAGTCCCAACATTTTGGTTTTGGCTATGTGTTTTATTTTATTTTTTGTGTTAAAGATCCCTTAAAAACTATTTGGTAAAATGTACAAGTCCATTTAGGTTTGTTCTATGATGTTTTGTATTTTTGTGTTCTAATGGTTGGTTGATTCGTTTGCAGGCTTATGTTAAGGATGATCCTTGTTATGATAGAGCTAGTGGACATACTATGGTTTTCGAGAATGGTGTTGCCAAATAGTTCTATGTCCAACAAGAATCTCTATGAGAGATCTCATGTATGGTTTAGGCCCAGAACTAAGGATTTCCTATTGTATCTACTATAGAACCTTAGTGTGTGATAATATGATTACATTTGGCTACAGACATCTTTATTGTAATTGTAGAGAAAATTTTAGTGAGATCCTCAAATTATATTTTAGAACATATTTAATATGATCCCATGGCTTTCATGTAATTGAAGCATCATGGAACTACATACTCTACAATAATTCTTCAATTGTCCCACATTTGAAAGATTCTAGCATACTCATAATGTAATGCTGATAACACTTTATTGTTGGGTCATAAGCCAATAAATTTATTCCAAAATCCCTTAGGAAATATCTACATGTTAGAGGGGTAAGATTTCATGTAATCCAACATGTTTATGTTTACTTTTTATGGTCACTTATTTGACTTACTTTATGTGTTGCTATAGGTTTCGTGTTCAGAGGGAAAGACTAGCTGCAAATGACTAGAACTTGCCTTTGGCCCATATAGTCTTAGATAAGTTCACTAAAGGAGATAAAATTAGAGTGAAAGTGATAAACCAACTTGGCATAGAGGCTATGAGGTACAAGATGTACTAATTTCTGGTGCATCAATGATGTATGGTTGTCAACTACATCCATGATTTATGGGATCTTCCAAACTATGGCATGTGGGCATCAGTTCATTTGAAAACTTTGGATTTGCCTACTAAATTAAGTGTGATTAATTTTCATTTTTATTATTTATATATTTATGATTTTTCATGGTTTATTTTGGTTACATCTTAATGATTTATGACTTGAAAGGGTAACCAAGTTTTTGTCCAAATAGATTTCATAAGGATGTCTACCATTATCATGATTAGTTCTAGTTGAACTAAAGAGAAGATACTTCTCAAATGGGGTGACGTGGACAAGGCCCAAGAATGGTTTTCCAATAAAGGTTTGGAAGAAATCTAGTAGAGGATATTGGATATAGGCTTGTTTAATTTGTTTATGCATGAAGGCTAATGGAGCTAATAGGAAACATCTAGCTAGAAGGATATTGGATTATGTATGAAGGCTAAGGAAGCTAATAGGAAACAAATAAAACATCCCAGAATTGAGGCAAATGTTTTGGTATAGAGTAAATAGGAGCCATGACCCAAGTTAGAAATAAAACTGAAGAATGTGTAACAAGTTTTGGATGGTACATATGTTTACTTTTTATTTGTTATATTTATCTGTTGGATGAACTATTTATTAATTTTCTATTTTATGGCTTCATGTGTAGACAACTAGCAAGAATCATTGGAAAGGACTACGTCAGAGAAAGCACAACATAAGAAAGAAGAGTAGTGGATGGACAAGGAAATAAATGATGCTCTAATATCTATCTTCCTAGATGATCTTCCTATAGATGGTGGCTCTTTGATGGACATTTCTCATAATTTTACTAGTAAGAACTTAATGTTTATTCTTAGATATATTGACATTTTTTGTATTTTGTTTTATTTTTATTGTAGACATGTTTGTATTGGCTAAAATGACTATTTAGGTGGTGGGTAAGAGCTGAAGCTCCTGATGAAATATCTACATTTTAATATAAGATTTGGATTGAAGTGCTCAACAAGGTGGAATTTATGAGAGGGGTCATGGATGACATGGTAAATAGGCTATAACAGCTAGAACCAAGTGTTGGTAAGAAATTTTGTAATTTTCTTTTTGTGTTTTAAGTTTTTAAGTTTTCATGTTTTCATCTTTTATTGTATTTATAAGTTTTATGGATTTTATACCTATTTTTTTGTTGTGCTATGGTATCCTTCAAGATTTGGTAGAATTCCATGGAACATGTTGAGTTTGATGAACCTCCAATTTTTCCACTCAAGTATGCCATGTGCCTAGGAAGTTGTATGAAGGACTAAAAAGTCTATTGCATCATGTGTAGAATTATTTTGGGAGTCCTAGTAATTTAATGAGTTTATGTGGAAGAATCTCATGGCCATAAAAGAATAAGTTAAGAACTTTCTAATGACATTTAGAGCCTTCAAGATCATATGAAGATCATGGAGGCTCATGTAGCTAATAGGGATTCCTTGAGAACCAAGGAAATTGAGTGGGCATCATACTAGTGTACTATATAGGGAAGATTTTCCATAGCTAAGAGTAGCCTAGAAACAGATGTGAAGATAGATACCATGATTCACAAGACACAAGAGTGAATTGAATACTATGCTTATGTGTTTGAGTAGGGCAAGGGGCAAAAGGTATACATGAGGTAGTACAAGGAGGAGAAAGAAAGTTGCCAGAAGTCATGGATGTCAAATGCTATCAAGAGACATTCACTAGAGATGTTTATAAAGGGCATAATGGCTAATGATTTTTCAGGCTATTTAGGAAATTAGTAGTTGTGCTTGAGTCTCCTACTTCTCAAAATATGACTACATCTAGGAATACCTCCATAGCCAATTTTTCTCTTGGTGCACATGAGTGGACTGATTTAGAGTAGGAGAGCATTCTAGATGAAGATTACGTGGATTGCATCAATTGAGATCACATGAGTGAGGAAGATATACTCCACAGATTTTAGGTTGGGCTTCCAAAGTTTTCTCCTAAGAATATTGCTTCTAATTCTTTGAAGGTTCATAAATTTGAGCTTTTTTGTTGTTATTTTGGCTTTAATTAGGTTTTTTTAGGGTTTCTAGTGTTAATAATGGTTGTGTATTTACTTGTTTTGTTTACAAGCCCTAGGCAACAATAGTGATGATGATGGTGTAGGTAGTGTTCCTCCTCCTCATTCTATGGATTGATTAAGATACTGATGCACATGGTACATTCTGATATATTTGTGTGTTATGTGTACTAGTTTTATATTATTGTTTTATTATCCTTCATGGCTTCATAGATGATGTATTGTTTACTTTGAAATTGTTTCATTATAGCTACTTACTTGAGCTACTTGGTTATACTTTAGCCTATTATGTTATGTTCTAGTCTCATGCTGGTTACAATTTTTTTTTATTTTCATGTCTTATGTATGTATATATATATTTTTATGTTTTTAGTAAAGCAGTAAGTGTATGCTAAGGATTAAAATAAAAGTAAAGTTAAAAATAATGTTGTAAAGCAAAAATCAAAGACATAATGCAATAAAGAAAAAGCCAAAAAATAGTGCAATAAAGCTAAATCTTTAAAAGAAAATATGCAAATAAAAGTAACAAATTAGAAATAATGCAATAATGTAAATTGGCCACACTGTATGTACAAAAAAGAAGGACACATCAATCATGTAATTGTTTCTTGATCTTTAATAGATCAGGAAACTCATAGGACTTTTTGTGCACAATTTGATATTCTCCATCTCCTTCACTCACAATGATAAATAGAAGTTCCTCCCATGTATCATTTAAGGTTTTATTATTAATAATTTTAGCATCATTAGGCTTACTTTTAACATTGGTTTTATTATTGGTAGTTGGAGTTTCCTCTTGAAACTCTACTTTAGATCATTGGTCAATGTTAATGTTGTTAATTGAAACTAAAAATCCTTATATATTATGATTTGTCCATCCTGATAAGGTAAGTAGATTTTGTGGTGGGTGGGTGAAGAAATTACTCATAATTTTTCTAATCATGATAATCCTAGAATTAAGTTGAATCTAGGTGTTTCTTCAACTACTAGGAAGTTGGTACAAGTGAAAAACTATTCCCCAACTACAACGTCTAATGAGATTAGGCCCCTCACTACTAGTCATGATCCATTAAAGGATTTTAGTGTGTAAGTAGTGGTTTCCTAAATTTTTTTGACTAGTCCTAAATGTTTAACGATAGGTATGAGAATGAAGTTTGTTGTTTTTACATCATTGACATAAATATGATGAACTTTGTATTGACCAACACATATGATGCTAAAGAGTGGGACATGTTGCACTTTAATGCTTTGTGGATTGGTTTTAACTTTAGTATCATGAAACATTAGTATGGTGTCTTTTTCATCCTCTTTGAGTAGAGGTGGCATGATGATGGAGTGGATGAGTTCTTCACTACCAAGCATGTCTTCACTCATAGGGATGGATGTCAACATTTTGAATAATGCTTTGCAATGAGCAGGGGAAGTCATGACTAGGTCATAAAGGCTTAATGAAATGGTTTTTTATTTTAATGAAAGTTTAACTTGTTCCATGGTTGTGACGAAGTATTTATCATTAGCATGTGATTTTTAAGCTTTGGTGACTTTGACCTCCTTCATTGTTTGTAAGACTTTTACTTCATGTTTTAACATGTGCTTTCTGGTCCCCTTGCTCTTAGCAAGTTTATGATTTTCTTCGGATTGACTAGTTGATGCAATTTGAGTAGTAGAATTCATAGGTATAGCTAAAATTATGGTAAGTTTTGGTGGACTAACCTTCTTCTAAACCTATTTTTAATTATTCTCTTTAGACTTAGGCTTTGCAATAGATACTTTTCATTACTTTGAGGATAATATCTTATTAGTTAATGGGGATGAAGTTGATGCATTGAGTACTAGTCATTATTGGCTTTAGCAGTTTCCTTAATGTTCTTGATTTTGGAAAAGGCTTGACTAAGTGATCATGGGTCTAGTAATAGAGTTTTAACTTAATCAAGTCATTAATTTTTCCCCTTGAAGATGGCTAAAAGTTTTCAAAGATAATTTCTAGAATCTCATTCAGTATTACATCCCATCTCTAAATAAAATTTTAAATTGGTTTGAGAGGCCCTTATATTACATTCATGAGTTGATCTAAAATTGTATTAGGTTTTAAGTTATAGTTAAATCGGTTTACAAATTAAGTGATCAAGTCATCAAGTGAGGATATGGAACCTTTAGGTAACATTTGATACTAGTCTAAAGCTTTTATTAATAAGAACATAGGGAAGATTTGCAACATTGTGGGGGGCCATGCTTGTAACAAGAGGCATTCAAAATAGAAGGTAATGAGATGCACCTTTGGATCTTCTTCACCATTGTATTTGATGAAGTGTGGGATAGAGATGCCTATGGGTAATATTATTTTTTGCATAGTAGGGTTGATGGGATCATCTTGGTAAAAAATCATGACTTTTATGGTTTGCATAGTGCTTACTTTAAGCTTTCATAGCTCATAAGTAAGGTCTTTGATTATTTGAAAGGCTTGATCTAGGCTTTGTGGCATTCTGGAGGATTGCATTAGTGGCTATATGATTTTTTGTTTTGTAACAAATATTTATATTGATTGAAGAGGTCATGTAGTTACCATTGTAGGAGGAGCAAACTTTGAAAACCATGTTTACCCATGGACTTAAGGAATGAAGGGAACACTAGGAATAAATGGGTTATGGGAAACATGTAGGACTTGAGGTTCTAAAAAGGAGCCTACTGAGATGAGAAATAGTGTTGCATAGAAGAAACCATTGGTGGAGGCTAGGATAACATGGTAAAAGATGTTTATGTAAATGTGGAAGAAAATAGGGAAGTAGGTTGGGAGACATGGTTCAAGGAGGTTCCAAGGAGCATTTTATTCACTACCAAAATGAAATGCAGTGGGTTGGTCATTGTTGGGTTTAGGATTAATTGCTATAATGGTTCTTCTAGATGAGTATTAGTTTTGTAATATCCTCGAAATTCATCTCAATCCTCCTGGTCTTGTCCCAAAATAGCTTTCTCACTTCCCACAACCTCGTCATTGACATCCACCAATTGTGCTAACATGTGTACGTATATCTCTAAAAGCTCTATGTGGTTGTACAAGGAAGGAATGTATTCCTTTCCTTTTTTATGAGTGAAGTTAAATTGGTGCTTGGAGTCTAGCTTTTTGCATATGATACATAAATCGACCTATATTTTTACATAGATGAAGCCATAATATTCTTCACTAATGTCAGCATGTGTTAGGTTTTAACCTGAACACATAAAAGACTAATGATTATTAATGAATACAAGGTGTTTTAGGTCATTAATTCTAGTAGAGTCCTAGTTTCTAGCCATGTTGATGATGTATTATGATAGATGGTTGATAAAAAGGGTATAAATTGTAGAGAACTAAGATATTGGTTGAAGGTAGCAGAAGCTTTAAGAGCATAAATGTGGAATTTCCATGAACAATATGTAAATGTAAATAAGGCTATAGTGTAAATGTAAACTTTTATAACATAAATGTAAATTATGCTATAAAGTAAATGTAAAATGAGACAAAAATTTAATTGTAAATAAGTAAATGTAAAAACAAGCTTTTATAAATGCAAAAAGTAAATTGGTCTTATCATAAATCCTAAAAAATAGGCTTAAGCATGGTATGAATAGCATATTTTAACATAGTGCTAGGATTTCGTATAAGAGATGTGGATAGAAACTAAAAATTTACTTGACTTAAGATCAATGTAATCCAAGATTCACATTGGCAATGTAGGCACAATAAATAAATTGGGATTGGAAACACTTAAAATAAACAATTATAATTAAATATGCTATAATAGAGGTTGTAAAATGGTAGAATCATGGCAAACAATGGTTTTATTTTGGCTATGATGAAGAAAATAGGGTAATTCCCTTCTTCTAGCACTAGAAAATTGTAAGCATGGAAAAATTTAGGTGATGGAAATTGAAAATTCCCATGCGAAAGAATTTAAACTCAAGATCCATTGGCCTAAAGGATTTAAGAAATTTTAAATGGTCTTGTTGGTCACCTAAGGACTTAACGATTTATGACCAAGTTTGGCAAAACAATGTAAATAGAGAAATGGATGAACAACAGATTCAGTGCTAATTCCATGAATGAACTAGGTGTTAACACAAGAAATAAAAGATGAGATGGAAAAAATGCTACAAATTTTTATTAAATCTATAAAATATGAGTTTAAAAGATACAAAGATACAAGCCTTTGTGGCTTTTAAAGTTTTGAACTACAAGGATTTCACAAATCCCTTTGAAATTTCTCTTGGAAGATCTAGTACATGGGTTGATGAGGTGTATTCCACCACCATCCTAGATGCATTTGGCTTGTTGGATCTACATCAAACTAAAAGAATTCAACACATTTCTAGTACTCTTGATGGTTGGTGCTAGAAATGGATCTATGCTCTTAAATCACTCGCTACTCCAAGGGTCTCAAAATTTTGAAGAGTTCAAATATTTAAAGAGTCCCCAAAAATGATGTTGGTTTCTTCTTAGATAGGTTTTAGCTTGTTGTATTCACATTGACTCTAATCTGGCAAGATTCCTGGAATTCTACATAGCATTTTCCTATAATTTACATTGGCCAAAAATGTAGCATTTTTCAATTTAGGCTAGCAAGTAGATGCAACATTTTTTCATAATTTATGCTAGAACTAGCAGCATTTTTCATAACATGAGCTTAATTTAGGTTGGTCTTGGATAATCCATAGCATTTCTCATTCTTTATGCTATGAATTACACTTTACATAATGAGAATGATTTGGAATTTTAATGAAATAGGATTATAATATAGATTTTTTGAAAGGAAATTAAAACATTTTTTTCTCTTGACTTTGATTAGAATTACATTCAAAACTTACATAGAAGAGACTTAAGTTTTTCCATTTTGCCACTAGGCTTTCCTATTTATAGTTCAATTTTTCTTTGAATGTGTTTCATGAAGTATCATAGTTATCATGTTCTTGTATAGTAAGAAATCTATCACTTCATAAACGAAACTCTTTTTAAAAGAAAAAGAAGACTATCAATGTTAGCAAGGATTGATGCTGATGTGCTACTTTCCCATCATCTTCTAAGTATCAAAATCAAGGGGATCATATTTCTAGAGATGAATAAAAGAAATTTTCTATTTCTTTTTCAAATAGAGAAAAATGTAAATGCTTTCAAGTGGTAGAAAGGAAACTTCATCTCTGAAATTTAGTCATCAAGGTCATCATCTAAGATGCTACAAAGACTCTTAATTACCTCCACAACCATTTGTTAATGTTAGGAAAAAAGGAGGTTATTAGGTGGTAGCCTTGAACTTAGGCATGGATGAAAAGATCTTCACATAATAGCTTTGGTAGTAGAGTATGATTTGTCTATTTGTTTGTTTATGTAATTTAATTTTTATATTTTATATTCTTTTATGCAAATTTTTTTAAAATCTGAAGACATATCCTTTATTAATTTTTTAGTTCTTTTGGTTTGATAGGATTTTGTATCAAAATGGATATCCAGATCTAACCATTTTGATTTCTTATTTTATTAGTGAGATTTTTTGTGTCTATTTTTTATATTAAAAAGTAATAATTTTTCATTTTTTAAAAAATTTAAATTTATGTGTTCATGGAAAATTAATTAATATTCTTTATAAATGCTCATTGTGAGAGCTAAATGATGAATGAATGAGCTTACAAATGAAATGATGATACAAGAGTATCAAATGGATCTAATGTGAAACTTTTGTTGACGAAATATTCTTGTAACACAAATTCATCCATCTTATTTTATTCTAACATTATTAGTAAAATAGACATATATTTAGTGGGGAGCTAGATCATGTAACATAATTGAGAAATTTTCCACTACTAAAACCATGAGAGGGTGTTGTAAGCCGAGACTTTAAGATGTGAGATCTAGAAACTTGGATGAGCGCTTAGTTGTAGTTTAAAAAATAGTATACCATTGAGGGATCTCATGATCATTAGGATGGGTCTTGATTGATGGGCTTGAATCATTAGGTCTATGCATGTCTTACTTGATTACAATAGTTAAAGGTTTATGCGGATTCATGATTTCATGAACCTATGCTAGCACATTGGTTAAGCTACTTGATTTAACAAGTGGAGGTTAAGAACTTGAGGTGGTGACCTAGCTCTTTGAGCATCTCTAGAGGATTAATTTTTCTAAGGTTTTGACACTCCATTTCTCAAAAGGAAAAAATGGAAAAAATATAAAAATAAATTAAGAAAATACAATAAAATATAAAAGACATAAAAATTTAGTATGATAATATAGAGATATGAGCAATGAATATTTTCTTATACTCTTGACCTACAAAAATTGGTAGCATTACCATCCTAAGCTAGAAACTTTTTGTGTTGTTCATAGTTACTAAAAATAAATGTTGTGTCTATGTCCTCCCAAATTAGTAATTTTACTATCTAGGTAGGAAGATCAGTCTAAAATCAACTCAGTGGGATACTTAGGAAGACTAAGCAAGTGTAACTCTATGACTATGAATTGTTGTGCTACACTAGCTCTAGTAGCATTAATGAACTATATGTCACTCTCTAAGGAGAATTTAGTAAAGTTAAATACTACTATTAATAAATTATTAGTCCAAGTATAAATGATTTTTGTAATCATGGTAGAAAATTTCTATGTTCATTTTCCATTCAAAGCATAATTTATGGATTTAAATATTTACCATGGTAAAATGGATTGAAGAGAGATTTTTAGTAGCATTAAATTTCAAAACCTACCTTGGCTATAGGTAGGTGTTGATGCCTAAATTTTGGACAGATCAACACTAGGAAAGAAAAACTCATTTTAGGAGACTATGTCCTAGGGCACCTTCCAAATGGCTATGAAAACCTAAGAATAGTCTCAACTAGAGAGGGCTATGTGGCCTTTTAAAAATATTTTAAAAATGAAAAGTTTAATTGGAATGACTATCTTAAATTTAAGGATATTAAAATTAACCAAAATAAATTTTCCTTACTTCTCGATTGCTATCACCATTTGCCACTAGTCCATTGCAGATGCTTCCATAGCCAACATTGCTTGAAGCTGCTAGAGGAGACAGAGAAAAAGAGAAGAGGTTGGATGGAGCGGCCCATTGATGTGTCTCTAATGCATAGATAGAATGTGTCCAATCACCAACATGAGGGAGGAAAATTTTTCCCTATTTGGAGAACCTTGTCATGGATGCACTACTTACCAGAAATAAAATGAAACTCTAGAACCCATGCTTACAATTGCTACTATCTACTATTACAACATCGCAACATAGAGAGAGAGAGAGCGACAGAGAGCGAGAGAGAGAGAGAGAGAGAGAGAGAGAGAGAGAGAGAGA
>MNCI01029440.1:70795-118373 GCA_015680685.1 Gnetum montanum
GAGAGAGAGAGAGAGAGAGAATGAGCTGCCATATCCCACTATCATGTATCAATAGATACTCCAGCCCTACATTTGCTACTATTATGGATCTGCTGTAGAAAGGAAAAAGAAAATGACCACCTCTTGGTTTACTACTACGATTGTTGACTGTCATTCATGCAGCTTTATTACTACTGACTATTGCTAGTCCATTGCTAAGAATAATGAAACAAGACTATAGAATCCACTTATCATGTCTATTGTTTGCACATTTTAGCTATGTTGTTGTCACCCCATGAAAAATAGGAGAAGAGAAAGAGAGAAAATCATTGTCCATTGGTTTCTCAACACTTGGAGACCTCCTTACCCATTTGTGTGTGTCTCAATGGAGAGATACATAGTTGTTTAGGAAGGAAGCCTAATTTTTTAAGGAGTTCTTTGCTTTCCCCTTCTAACGTCATCTTCATTCTCTGTTTTATATCTTTTTGGTAGTGACATTTCACCTCCTCGCACCTCGCTCCACCTCCTTGCATGTTGATTCACCTTCCCGCATGTTGATCCACCTCCTTACACATTGGTTAACCTTCCCACATGTTAGTTCACCTTCTTGCATGTCAACATTCCTTGGTGAAATGGTATATGATTTTACAAAACAATTTTGTTGATCATGGTCCTATGTGATAGCATGGGCGAGGTTGGCCATAACACTTAGCCCCAAAACATTAAATTGCATGCAAGGGCAAATAGTAATAAAAATCATGAGATCTTAAAAATAAAATAATAAAATAGGAAAAATTTTAGAAAAATAAATTTAACATTGAATAATAAAACCACCTCACCTAAGTTAGACTGAGGTAAGAACCACCAAAATCAAAAATTTGAAAATGGAACTAGGAAATGAGGGATATATAAGAATAATTTTTCGTAAATGGGAAGCATAAAAAATGGTAAAAAATAAAGGTTCTAACGACAAAGGTTTTTTTTAAAAAAAATTCAACAGGTTCCAAGATAGGTTCAATAAATAAAATAGCCACAAGAAAATGGTAAGAAGAGCTAATAAACAAAAGCTAGGAGAAAGGCCCTCCTTCTAGTACCAAAAAGGTGTTGAAGCATTAATTTTGGACTTACCAATAGTAGGAAAAAAACTCATTTTAGAAGACTATTGCCTACGGTGCCTCTTGTATGGGTACAAAAATCCTAAAATAGTCTTAGCTGGAGACAACTACTTGACATTTTAAAAATAGTAAAAAATGAAAATTTTAATTGGAATGAATGTCTTGAATTCAAGAATACCAAAGGTAACTGATGAGCGATGAGGTAACCCTATGCCCAACCTTACGAATACAAGCATTCACATGTGATTTGATCAAACTTCAAGGATTAAGTGCTTATGCACTTACACAAAACAAGGTTGGGTTATGTGATCGTTGTGTTCTTAAGCTTACTTGTAAGGAAAAATTGTATGGTTAAGTAAACTTGAGGTATATGATTTTTATGCTTATTATGTTTTATGTTGGTGCTTAAGAAAGGGGAAAATGAAATAATTTAGTAACTAATTTGATTTAACTAATCAACTATGCTCTAACTAGTCCTAACACCAGCATTCGTTCCCACTTGCCAGACACATCCTGAACCAATGTAACACTACTGGGATTACCAAACGCTAGCCATTACTGTGTTACCAAGTATTCCACGTATGCTCAAAGTGATCTTGTTGAGTGTGCTAATTCATTGATAATTAACAACTTAATAAAAATAACATCAAATAACTATTGAAAGCATCAAATAATAGTAAATAACATGAAATGTAATAATTAAGTTATTTTGAATATTGCAAGGTTTATCATAAAGTTCATATTTATTTCCGGTCACAAGGTGTGCTCAGGTACACAATGCTCGAACAAGATCTGTTCACTTTATGACCCTTATTGCAAACACTCAAAAATAATTCTAACTCTGGAAAGGGAAAACTACAACAGTTTTGCCAAGGGACTAAGAAAACTAACTACGAAATCAACTGCCCTTGTCTCTTATTTATAGGTGACATGACAAGTTTCGACATCACATGTTTGATATCTCTTTGGCCTCTCTGATATCACATATTCGATATTGTGGGTCTGATATCTGGGGTTCAATATTGATACTCACCATACCCCCAGGACTAAATGAAAACTCATCCTCGAGTTCCTTATAAAATATTGGGAAGGTATGGAATTACTAACTGAACGACAATTGACGGTGACATGGAATGATAGACTCAAAATGCCTATTTAATGGATCAACAAGCATATTATAGCATTGGTGTTCATAACCATTGTGGTGAACACTGTAAATAGATGACATCCAAACCCTCATTTAAACGCTTGAAGAGAGAGAAAGAAAATAAAATGAGGCATGTTATTGCCGATGTCAAAAATGTGCACACCATTGTTCATCCATGGCCCCATGACCAAGCTTGTTACTTGTGTGAATGCTTTTGCTCCAATCCATCTTGAGTGCTCCCTCCTATCACAGTCCATTGTTCATGTGATTTCCATTTGTAGAAACAACATAGTCACGAATTATCAAGGATAGATAAGACATAATGGTAGATACTAGGTTAGAGGTTTAAAAATGATAACTACCCAAGGTGTAGGGGCGAGATAAGTAATGGAATGGAAAAATTTGGGACAGGGCCCCCATGACTAAGAAAAAACCTCTGGTAGCAATAAGATGAAAAATGAAAGAATAAGGAAGAGTAGAGAAATAACAATGCTGAGGCCACTAAAAAGGCATAAAACATAGAGAAAATGGATGTCATAGATGGGGTTAAATGAGAAACAGTTGATTGCAAGAAACATTTAAGGGAAAGAACTTAACAATTGCACCAAAAAGGAATGCTAGTGGATCCTCCCCAAAGCAGGCTCATGCCCTTTATGCCTTGACAAACCCAGAAACCAAAGAGTTTGTAGGCTCTAGGAATGATATATGGAAAAAATGGTTAAGAACTTACGCACAAGATTTTCTCAAAGAATAACAATGCATCAAACAAGATATAGATTAATCATAAAACTGGTAATGAGGTGGAATATGGAAATAAATATGGAAAGAAAAGAAAAGAGAGAATGGAATGGGGTCCTCAAAATCAAGGTTTTGTAATGTCCCTTGTGTATTGTGTGGTTAAGGAGACTTCTATCCAAATATAGATTCAAACTAACCACATCCAGTGACCTCGCGTCAACACACTTGACTAACCCATCCTTCTAAAGTAACAAGAATGCTTTGACCGAGAAACTACCATTTCAACAAGAGAAAAATAGAGGAGCAAGAAGCAAGAAAAGACCTTAGTTAGAGGGAACCTTCAGGCATGGGTAACATGTCTTTCTGGTGCCATAACCAGTGTTTGTAGCCCATGTTTCTTTATTATGTCTGAGGAGTATGCTTTGAATTCCCACTAGTTTTTTTTTGTTGTTGGTGAGAACCACATCATGTAAAAACTTATTTGATGCATTTAGCTTCCTGAGATTACTCAATAGTAGAATGGAAAAAAACCTATGAAAAAAATTCAAGTACCCAAGAGAATAGCTTGCACAAATGAATCGAATCCCGTTGAAGTCACACGCTTTTAAATATATTTAAATATTTCCTTAGTTTTGAAGAATATCAAGCCACAAATTCATTAATAGTTTTTCTTAGAAAAAAGGGATAGTACAGTTCCAAAACAAAGGAGATCATAGAATTAAATGGATGAATTGATGACATGAAATTATTGCCTATTTTATCAAAAGAAATCGTATCTTAGCATCATCATTGAAAGTCAAAGATAAAAACTAAACATTAGTAATAAATACTATTATAGTATAATCCACCATCATGAGCACTTATTATATGATGAGTGAAAGTAAATCAAACAAAATGTAATAGAGAAAGAAATAGTAAAAATATTACCAATGGTGTAAACCAAAACAAGTAAAGATGAAAAATGTGTAAAATAAAAGAAACCAACATAAACTAAGGGCTTAGAATGGTTAGCATTGGTGGCCATCTCCCCCATGAATAAGTTGGAAGGAGGAGATATGAAATAAGGAGCAGGGTTGTCCATCAATAGAGGTAGTGTTGGTACTAGTCATTTTAGGCTCATGGAAAGGTTTAGTTTGCTAGATGTTGATCAATAATTTCCTATTCGGGCTTTTAGGTTTATAGATCATCATGACGCATAAAAGAAAAGTTTCATGAGTGATATAATATCCTTCCCACAACATTTGAAATTTAGTTTGTTGTGGCACATGTGTGGGATTCCAATATAGAAACTTATATCCTGGTTGGTATTTGAATTTCCTAATACTTAGGTCATGATGTTGTTTGTTAAAGGCCTTGTGCAGTTCATTGGATGACAGGTAGATAATCAATTTTTATCTAGAAAGTTAAGGTTCATTAACTATTCTTTCTATACTAGATTGAGGTCAAGGTTAAGGTCACATATTGTAGATAGTTTATGAAGCTTAGCTTGGATAGAAAGTGTTGGAAGTTTACCATATACTAACTCATAGGGAGAGTAGCCTATAGGGAGTTTCCATGTGGAGTAGTATGGCCAAAGAGCATCATTCATTTTGGTGCTCTAGTATTACCTATATTTGCTAATGGTTCATGTCAATATCTTTGTGATCTCCCTATTGGTGACCTCAGCTTGACCATTCACTTGAGGATAATATGGTGTATTCAGCTTATGCTCAACTCCTAAGCATTTCATTAATTTTCAAAAGGTCACACCTATAAAATATGTACCATTATAAAAAATGAGTGCAAAAGGAATGCTAAATCTATTTACAATTTGTTGTTGAACAAATCATGTAGTAGTAGATGATGTACAATTAGTAATAGTGACTGCTTCTACCCACTTTGTAAAATAGTCAACAACAACAATAATGTAAGTTTTTCCATTGGACATTAGTGTGATAGGCCCCATAAAATTAATACCTCATATGTTTAAGGGTTCTAAAGGTTGAATCCATTGTTGTGAACCCTTCATTCTAGCAGTTATTCCCCCATCACGTTGGCAGAACTCACAAGATTGGATGAAATGTTGAGCATCCCAGAACAATGTAGGTGAATAATATTTTGTAAGAAATATTTTAATGGCTATTCATCTCCAAAAATAATGACCCCCACAAGGGCCCTCATGAGCATCTTGGAGAGCTTGCAATTGATCTTCATTGGGAACATACCATCGGATCAAGCCATTGGAACATACCTTATAAAGGTGTCCATTAATTTCCATAAAATATTTGGCTTGGTGAAGAAGTTATTTATTTTTAACATCTAGCCCTTATGGTGTTTCTTATGTGAGAAGATAGGTAAGAATGCTACTATATCAATTTGTATATATGGTTAATTGATTGTTTATTACACCTGCAAAGAGTTCATCAGGGAAGTGGTTAGAAATTGGATATTTGTCCTCTTTGTTGTCCCATTGTAATTGAGTTAAATGATCAGAAACAACATTCTTGGTGCCTTTACAATCAATCATCATAAGATTGAACTCTTGTAAGATCATGAGCCATTTTATGATGTGAGGGCTCACCATTGGTTTATTCATTAGGAACCATATTTCACTATGATCCATGTGTACAAATATCTTATAGCCCAATACATAGTGCCTAAATTTTTCTAGTGAAAAAACTACATCCATTAACTCTTTTTCTATTGTGGTGTAGTTGAGTTGTGCACTAGAAATATTTTGACTTACACAGTGAATGTAATAGGGATTTTTTATGTCATCTAACTATGTTAGTATGGCTCCTTAAGCAAAATTAGATGCATTAGACATTATATGGAATGGTCTGAATTAGTTAAGAACTTGTAGAATAGGTATTTCTATGAGCTTCTATCTCAAGGTTTGGAAAGCTAGCTCACATTTCCTAGTCCATTCAAAGGGTACATCCTTCTTTGTTAATTCTACTAATGGTTTTTCAACCATCAAAAAGTTCTTGATGAAGCATCTATAATAGCCAATATGTCCAAGGAATGATCAAACGTCTTTTATGGTTTTAGGTTGATGAGTGATTCCTTTGATGACTTTAATTTTTTCAAGATCTACCTCCATATCTGTTTGTGAAATTTTATGCACTAATACAATGCCCTCTTGAACCATTAATTTTCTTTTCTACCAATTGGTCCTTAGGTTGGTTTCTACACATCATTTCATTACTTTCTCTAATCGGTCCAATTCTTGTTTAAAGTCCACTCCATAGGTGGAGAAATCATCCATAAAAACGTCCACACCATTCCCTATTTGCTGCTGAAATATACATAGAACTAGACATGAAATGTCACTAAGGCATTGCACAAGCCAAACAACATTTGCCTATATGAAAATGTTCCCCAAGGACTTTTGAATGTAGTTTTGGCTTCGTCTTCTGGTGCAATTTGAATTTGATTGTATCCACTGTAACCATCCCAAAAACCATAACAGTAATGCCCTAAAATGGTATCTGAGACTTGGTCAATGAATTGCAATGGAAAATGGTCTTTAAATGTTACCATGTTTAGTAGCCTAAAGTCTATACACACCCTTCATTTACCTCACTTTTTAGGCACAATGACTAATGGGTTAACCCATTCGCTATCAACAGTAGGGTAGATATAGCCAACTTTTAGAAGTTATTTAGTTTCTTCTTTAACCACTTGCTTAAGCTTTGGGTTCAATCACCTTTGCAGTTGTCATTGAGGCTTCATGGAGGGGTCTGTAAATTCTATGTTGGCATATCCTAGGATCTATTTTAGTTAATTCGGGATATGACCAAACATAAGCTTTCAACCATTTATTTACCATCTTCAACAATATTTCTTTTTGTTTAGGAGTGAGCTTAGAATTACTAATTACTGGTTTTCCATTCTTAAGAAATGTGTATTCCATACTAGTGGGCAATGGTTTTAACTCAAGGGAATCTTACTTAAACTCATCAAGAATTTCCAACTTTCACCAGTTGATATTTTCAATGTCAAGACTTGGAGTTGGCAATGGACTTGCGCTAATGTATCTATGCTATCGATATAGGCACATGTCATGCTCTTATTTGGTTCCATGCATAGAGTTGAATTGCTCTTTTGGTGAGTTGTCAACCATTGGGTGCCTTCCTATCTTATGTATGCTACATGCAGGCATCTTTGTATGTCAGTTATTTGTGCACATTGGTTGCATGCAGTCAATGTTAAATGTTGTACAAACTAGGACTTTTACACGTAGTTACACCTTGTGTTACTGTATGTGATGCATGGAACTTTATTCTTCTTGATCTTTCCAAACATACTTTCTTTTAATATTTTTAGTGAAAGATCATGTATTCCTAGGCATGCATCAATCGTGGTTAGCCATGCTCTTCCCATTATGAGTGGGAAGTCCCCCTTATAGTTGTTGACTTGAATCACTAGGAAATCAACTAGATATGACCACCCATAAATAGTGGTGACAATTTCCTCCACTAGTCCTAATGGGATAGTGATGGACTAGTTGGCCAACTCTAAATGAATGTTACTCTTTTTTAGTAGAGGCAGGCTCCAGCTTTGTACATTTATTGAGAGATCAAGTTAACACCAGAACTTGAATCCAAAAGAGCTTTGCAAAGCTCATTCCTAGAAATTTGTAAATATATAAGAGGACTTCTAGGATTAGAGAATTTCCTAGGAAGATGGCCAGCTTTGATTCAATCAATGATAACATGAGTTAACATGATAGTATGCGTTGAGTGTGGTTTTTGGTTCAAAGGAAGCTCTAAAGATTCAAATGGTGATGAGGCATTTGAAGAATTAGCCACTTGTGGTTCTAATATCTTTCTTGGATTGTTGGTTCTAAAGAAATGTCTTTTCTTTGATTGGTTTTATGAACCAATAGTAGGTTGAGAATTGATAGCCCTTGTAGCATTACATTGCTGTGGTTGGGTAGGAAGATTGCCTTGCATAGTTGGAGTAGGTGGCAATGAAGCTAAGCATGGAAGAGGTGTAGTTGGATGAGAAGGATAGTACATATGTGAAACATCACTCCTAGGAGAAGGATTTCTATAGTACTCATGAATTTAGTAGTGAGGCTAAGGAGCAATGTGACTAGTAGAGTCACGTGGAGAGATTGACTGCTAAACATAATACCTATATAGGTTAGGTTGATGGTAAGGATGTTGTTGATGTGGTAGTGGCATCCCCCATGATTTTGGGTATTGCCACTATTGATATTATTCATTTAGTTGTGGTGGGGCTCTAGTCAGATAATATGTCAAGGGTTGGTAGAATTTCCTTAGGTTACCTTGAGGATAAGGTAACCTTCAAGGTGCTTACTATCTATTTAATCATGGGTTTAGTGCATACACTTGAGACTCTTACAAATGTGACACTACTAGGCAACATCCTTTAGGATGGTCATATTAGCATATCTTACATTCACCATCATTGTCTATGTCTAAATCCACAACCTCTTCAATGAAGGCAACTTTGCCCTTACCCATGTTATGTGCATACTCAGCTTCTTTCTTTTTCCTTCTCTCTTGGTCACTACTATGTTCACTAGACTCCTCTGCTATTTTTAGAATAGTTTGAAATATATCATCTAAGGATTTTCACATTTGTTCTACCTTTGTTGATACTTTTGATGCAATTTTTTGAATGGACAAGGTCTTTTTATTCACCATCTTCTTAAGTGGTGACTCTTCTTCATCTTCAAAAACTCTAATTTTCTTCTTTCAAAGGAAAAGATCTCTTTTGTACTCCTTTTCACTTTCTCTTTTCCTTAACTTGCCTTCCTCCTTGGCAACTTGCTCCAAAAATCTTTGTATTTTTTGGGCTCTAAGCTGAAATAGCCTTCCTTGGGCATAAGTCCCAAGGGTTCTTCACATTTTATACCTAAGCCCATCTATGAGATGGCGTAGTTGTTCCTTTTGTGAGTAATCATGGCTAGGGAAACGATGTAATAAGGTATAATATTGGCCCATGGTAGCATCCAAGGGTTCAAGTCCTCATTTTATCTATCCTTGGATTTTCTTACATAGGTTGGACACTTGGGAGTACGTTTGATACTTATCATTGAATAGCTCTAACATGGTACTCCATTGACAGATGGATTCCAATTCTAAGGATTGGTACTAGCTTTCTGCTTCCTTGATCAGTGTCCATGGAAACAATTTTAGTTTTTTCCACTCATTTTCTATGTTTTGCAAGGCACATGCATCTTGGAATGCTTGTAAATGGTTTTTAGGATCAACATTGTATACCCCTTCAAATCGTGGGATATTATTCATGTCCAGTCTTTTGATCCTACTATCGTTTGAGTGCCTTGTTGGAATTCTAACATCCTTTGATATATCTAACATACTTTAGGTCACAAATAGGGGTTCATCGTGATCATGTTATCTATGGCATCTATGATGTCTATGTTGTTCCCTACTCTCCCTTCTTTCATGATGTGTCTCTTTGGACTTCCCTCATCCCCTTTTTCAACTATTTTATCTATGATCTCTATTTTGCTTACCCTTAACCTCATTGTCTCTCCCTTTGTGACTACATTTAGATCCTGAAGGAGAGGGGGAAGGAGATGATGAAGGTGAAGAGGAAGAAGAACTGGCACCATGATGGTGCCTATCATCTTCTCTTCAGTGTTCGCGACCTCGGTCACAGTCACAATCGAAATGTCCATCATTGTCATGTGTTCGTGTTCCTTTTCTAAACCCTTTTTATCCATAGGCATTAGAACCTGAATTATGAATAGTTGAGTGAAGATTTTGATACACAACTCCTTGACCAAAGTCAACGAGAGAAACATCATTCTATGGAAAACCTCTTGAGATAGGTTCACCACCCTTGTTTTGACTTAGGACATACAGGACATCCTGAGATCAATTTTCCTTCATAGATTTGTGTTGTCTCTCTTGTTGTAGGTTCGTTTGATGTTGTGCCTCTGTGGGTCAATAATCCCTCAAATCTTGTTCATGCACATTGTACTCCAATTGTAAGTGATGCATACTAATTCGTGTGAGAGCATGAAAAGGCATGCTTGAGATTGAGCAATTGGGAGGTAACACTATGTTACCTTCTAAATCATGCTAATACAGTTGTTCATCCTGGTGGAGGATAAAGGTAAAGTCTAGTATATACTCATCAGGATGAATGTATACCAAGTGAAACTATTTGGGTATTGATATATTATCCTATACACTCTACCTATGATTGTTCATGGTGTCAGACCTAGGTGGTGAAGCACTCTCATAAGAAGAAGAAGACATGAATGATTATTGAGTGTGCAATACTCTTTTTTTTTTATGGTTGTAGGATAACTAACCCTAAGGGTTTGTTCCAATAATGGGAGGATTTCCTAAGTTCTAATTAGTTCACAAACAACAAAATCCCTAGCAATGGTGCCAATGATGAGCGGTGAGATACGCCTACATCCAACCATATGAAGATGAGCATTCATGTGTGATCCAGTTAAACTCCAAGGATTAAGTGCTTATGTGCTTACATAGAACAAGGCTAGGTTATGTGATCATTATCTTCCCAAGCTTACTTGTAAGACATAATTGTATGGTTAAGTAAACTTGAGGTATATGATTTTTATGCTTTTTATGTTTTATGTTCTTGGTGCTTAAGAAAGGGGGAAATGAAATAATTTAGTAACTAATTTGATTTAAATAATCAACTATGCTGTAACTTGTCCTAACACTAGCATCCTAAACACATCCTAAACCAGTGTAACACTACTGGGATTACCATATGCTAGTCATTACTGTGTTACCAAGTGTTGCACGTATGCTTGAAGTGGTCATGCTAAGTGTGCTAATTCATTGATAAATAACAACTCAATAAAAATAACATCAATTAACTATTAAAAGCATCAAATAATAGTAAATAACATGAAATTCAATAATTAAGCTATTTTGAATATTGCAAGTTTTATCACAAAGTTCATCTTTATTTTCGGTCACAAGGCATGCTCATGTACACAATGCACGAACAAATATTTGTTCACTTTATGACTCCTACTATAGAGACTCATAAATAATTCTAACTCTAGAAAGGAAAAACTATAGGATTTTGGCTAAGGGACTATGAAAACTCACTGCAAAATCAAGTGCCCTTGTCTCTTATTTATCTGTGATGAGACAACTTCCAACATTACATGTCCAATATCGCTTCAGCCTTTTCGACATCGCATATTTGATATCGAGGGTTTAACATCATGGGTTCGATATCAAGGGTCTAATATTGGGACTCATTAGTAACCAAAATAAATTTTTCGTACATTGTGACTATTGCTGCCATTTGCATCTAGTTTTTTGTGGATGTTGTTGCAACCAACACTACTTATAGCTATTGATGTAGGGAGAGAGAGAGAAGAGGTTGGATTAAATGGCCTACTGATGTGTCTCTAACACATAGATAGAATGTGCCTTGTCACTAGCACGAGAGAGGAAAATTGGTCCCTATCTCGAGAACCCTGTCATGGATGCACTACTCACCAAAAATAGAATGGAACTATAGAACCCACACTTGCAACTACTACTATCTATTGCTGCAATACCACAGTAGAGAGAGAGAATGAGCCATTATATCTTGCTATCACATGCTGATTGATGCATTTTTGTCTCTAGTCCTATATCTACCACCATCATGGGTCTACTACAAAAAGGGAAAAGAAAACTACTACCTCTTGGTTTGCTACTAAGATTGTTGACTATCATCCATGAAACTCTACCATTGCTAACTATCATTGATCTATTATCAAGAATAAAGAAATAGGACTATAGAACCTGCTTATTGTGCTTGTCGTTCGCATGCATCAACTGCACCATAGTCATCCTAAGAAAAATAGGGAAAGGTACCATCCATTAGTTTCTTAGCCCCTAGAAAACCCCTTTCCCATCTACATGTGTCTCAATGGAAAGAGACGTAGCTATTCGAGAAGGAAGTCTAATTTGTTAAGTAGGCTTTTACTTTTCCCTTCTGAATTTATCTTCATTCTCTATTTTATAGCCACCTACTAGTGGTGTTTCACCTCCCTGCACATCAGTCCACCTCCCTACATGTCGATTCACCTTCTTTCACATTAGTCCACATCCCTACATGTTAGTTCACCTTCTTACACATCAGTTCACCTTCCTGCATGCCAACATTGCTTGGTGAAATGGTATATGATTTTATAGGATAGTTTTGTTGATCATGGTCCCATGCAATAGCATGGGTGAGGTTGGCCAGAACAGTAGGTAGGGAGAAAAACCAAATTGGATTCATGAACTTTTACATGAGTTTAAATCACTTTAATTCATTTGGCTTTATCAATAATCAAATTATGGAATAGTTAAAATTAGATGGCATTAGAAGTCAGTGCCATCTTGCATCTCTGAAAGGGCACTAGGACATCTATCCTCAATGGTTAAGAATGTAGTGATGAAGAAAACTAATAGAAAATACCGTGTGATACATAATGAGTGCTCTTGTACTTCTATAAGCTAATTCAATTATTAGCTAGAACTCAATGTTTTTGTATTTCATTCTCCTCTCTCGTCCATTTAACTTTTCCATTTCTTTATTTTTAGTTTTTATTTGGTTTATAGTTATGTTTACAATAAGTTGGTCAAGGAAAAGTGGAGAAAAAGATTTGACCATCAAAGTGGTGGACTCACATTTGATGTTGATGTCTTGCTAGTTGTTTAAAGTCTATGGATATTTTAGTAATATAATTTCTAAGGTAAAGAAGAATAAGAGTTTAATAAGAATAACCCAATTGGAGACTCTTTATGGCTCAACATTAGAAGTGAGCTCAATACCAAATTTCTTATAGATTGTGATAATTGTATTGCATAAAGCACTTGCTTAGTCACATGCTCAAGTAGCAATGATTCTATTTTTATTAATAATTATAAAAGATAATTATTTTCTTATTCATATTTAATTTTGTAATTAGTTTGTAGTATTAACTTAAAAATTATTTTAATTTTTTCTTTTATGAAGCCTTGCATTTATTTTCCTTTCTCTTTCTAAGTTTCTAATGCTAGGATTTCATGACATTTAAAATTTTTACTTTGATCTATTGTTATTCACATTGATTAAATTATTTAAAAGAATTTTTTTAGGCCTTGGGTAGCTTATTTTTGGATGTGTGGATGAAATTTTTAATTTATTTTATTACTTTAGTAATCAACATCTTTTTATTTTTATTGGAGATCAAAATTAGAAGATTTAATCAAATCAAAAACAAAATGCCCAAGATTTATACCCCAATGGCTCAAGAAATAACTCAAAAATTTAATTGTATTAGTGAATGTTACATCTCATGATTGGAATTGAAATTCTTCTTCTTGTTATCAATAACTATTATTGGAGCATTATCTTGATGAGAAGCTTTCTAGTTTTCCTACAAACATATCAATTTAGATTACTAGGGTGATATGGGATGAGATGAAAGTTCTCTATAGCAATTGAAGTTACTAGAGTAATATTCGATGATATTTCTAGCACTTTAAAGTTTCAAAGTCTAAATATATTGATTCTAATAATTGGAATCCATGTAAGATTAATATCTTGAACAATGATATCGACTAATAACTCTGGAATCTATGACTAGTAATATAACCTATAATTCAAAAAGGTAAATGCCCAAACCAAGCATGATTTTAAGGGTAAATAATGTCAAATCTTCCTAACAATTCAGCCACAATATTGAGAGACATTATAAATCATAATAAACCTCTAAAACTTCAACATGAATTATTGACTAAAACTTCATAAAACATGTGAAAATGCCTAAGATAAATCAACAATAACTCAATCATCTAAGTGCTCTGATCTCGAATCCAAATATCCAAAGCCATGTGATAATACTAGATCTATTAATCTTTAATTATAGTTAGGCTTACTACATCCAAATTCCTTTGAAATTATGAAAAAAAATAAAGAACATTAAAAAAATGCCTAAAAGAGCTCTCTAAAACCTTCACAAATCAATACCAAACACCAATTTAAATAAGAGAATTACATATCCTTCAACATGCAAAACTTTCTAACAAAAACATTAATGAATCCTTTCTAGAATCATAGATTAAAAATATCAAAAACGTTTAATTGAACATCTAAACTTCTAACATTCATTGAGAAAACATGAAACCAATGTATGAGAATCAATTTCTTATGAAAATGTGAGATAATATTTTAGAATTGCAAGAATAATTAAGAGAAAATTAGATTTACTTATGATAAATTTATGAGAATATTGTGAGAATTGGATAAAAGAATTATGAGGAGTTGAAATCATCATGATAATTTCATGTTATGAAAATATGAGAAAGAAAAGAAAAATGCACACAAAAACATAAGGAACTACTTGCATACTTCTCTTCTATTCATCTTCAACTTGAAATAATTCCTCTTAATGAAGGATAGGATTTGTTCTTATACTTTCTATAAATGCTTTAGTTTAATGAGTATTACATGTAGCATCATTAATACATTACAAAAATGAAGTATGCACATGCACTTGAAAAAAATAAAATATAAACTTCAAACCTTGAAAATTAAAAAACTAACTCCTAATGATTCTTATGACTTATAAATTTTGAAAACTAAAAGAATTACACGACTTCAAATTAAAACATGACATAAAATGTAGATTTGAGAGAAAATTTGATTGTCCAAATGAGAACATATTGCACATTATCTCCAATAATTTCTCACTATTTTTTAATGTTTCAAGAAAAATATCTTAATATATTTTGTCAAAATGCTTTTGTTTCTCATGGTAATGCATACTTATCTAAGATAAGAATATTGTACCCCAGTCATGGAGAAGAAACAAAATCAAGTATTATTTTTGAAAATGTTTCTATCACATTTTTCATACCTTCATGTACTAGGATCTTGATTAGGATAATTTTTTATGTGTTGCTCTTGGTAACTCAACATATGTCATGCAAGAAAGTAGATATCATAAGCAATTCAATTGAGAGAGAAATAAATTGTGATGGCTGCTCCTACCAGAAAAATAACTAATAAGGGGCCAAAGTAAAATTGTTTAAGAAAGAGTGATAAGATTAGAAGAAACATTTCAAATATATATGGTGTATCCTCACTACACATAAGACATTCTAGGAGTGGTTTTACCATAACCATCACCTCCTAGTAGTACTTCTTGAGATGAAAAGTTTATGCTTTTTAATGCATCATATCTTGTTGTAACTCATTTGCATTGACCATATGCTAAGCCATACTTAGTCTATGTTTTATTGTTATAAGCTAAGGGACTTGCTTAATTTAGTTATTGGAGAATTATGTTACATCCCATGGCAAATTTTTTGTAAGCTTAGATTCATTAACCTCTTTTTGTATACTTAAACTTATAATTTAGGCTTATTTTGGAGTTTGGTAACATACACCTCTTGGTGCATACTTGGTGATGCATCCTTGATGGTAATACCTTAGTGTTGCCATGCTAGTATCATCATCCCTAGTACATTAATACACCTAGTATATTAATCACTTGGTATCGCTAGACCTAGTTAGTTAACATCCTAGTATTTCAACACATTGTATGTCAACATTTGTATGTCATCACTATGTTGTTGATGAATCACTTTTGTTAAACGTTTGAAAAATATAAATGTCTAAAGAGTAAAGTTCAAAAGGATAATTTATTTTTAAGTTTTTCTTTATTGTAAAGGACTTTTTCTCATCCCTTGGGCAACTATGCAATCTATTTTGTTGTCTGTTTTGATTAACTAGTTCATCATGGAGTGAGACTATGTTTGAGTGCTACCATGTTTTCATAGCTTGAAATCATTTGATTAATGTAGAGCCTTGTTTTTATAATAAATAAGTCTTAATTTTATTTTCCAATTTTATTTTATTAAACCTTGAAGATGATATCTAATTAATTAAATTACTTATTATATTTAAAAATTAGAATTAAATTAATTCTGTTAAATAGATTATCATAGTAATGTGGAGCTTTGTGATGATTTGACCTTTCCTGAGGAGGTTTTATCTATTTGGAACGGTCTTAGGTCATCAATGGTATGAATAAAAAGATTTTGCTACTTTCATAGGTTAGTGATGCACCTATCCCATAATGGATTATAACATGATTTGCATGTGTGTTAGATTTTTTATTATGCTTGCTTCATAATGGATTATGATGTAAATGTGTGTTTTATTTCCTTTCATGTGTGAATGTGACACTTATCTTGTAAGTGATTACGATGAGTTTTAACTATTATTTTATTTCTTACGTTTATAAAATATATAAAAATTATCAAATTATAAAAATACTAGTTCCTTACCTTGACAACATAGGTCCATTTAATTGTAATATTTTTATTTAATAAATCTTATGATATATACAAGTAAATATTGTAGTTTATGTTCTTCCATATTCAGTGTTTACAATTATCTTTCTATATGTATCATTAATAGAGATATTTTGGCCTAGGCAAGAGGGCCCCTATCACCCATAAAAAATTGAAATGCCTATCACTACCAATGGAGCATCCATAAAGTTTAGAAATTATGAAAAATAAAATAGTATAATTCTAGAATAATATTGAATAAACCCTAGCTTAGAAAACCTAATGATTATCATAAATGGTTGAAATAAAAAATACCAAAAAGAATTAACCTAAAAATTAGGATAAAAGAAAGCTTTCAAATCCTAAATATTAGAAAAATAAGAAAACCCACTTGAATTCCTATACAAATAAAAAATAAGAATAAAAAGTAAATTAACTAATTCAAGGATTGAAGTGTAAAGATTACATTTCCATGGTTAAATATCTCTATGAACCAAAAGCTTTTATACCATTTTGGTAAGGGCTTCACTCCAAACACCCCAAATTTATTTGGGAACTTCTAAGTTATGAATTCAAACACTTCAATAAGGAACATGATAAAATATAAAATTTTTTATTGAATACTAAAATTTAGAGTACAATGTTAGAAATAGTAATGCAGAAGGATTTGAAACAAAACCTAAGACAATCCTCACTTCCAACTACTCAAGATTAAAATTACTCAAGTGGAGCATACAACATGATGATCCCATAAGAAATAGTCCTTCTCTCACCTCTAAAGGTTGTTCAACTCTTTCACATAAAGGGAATAGCATGGCCTTAATTTAAGAGACATCTTATAGTTTTTATAGTCTTTGGATGATCATTCATCTTTTCTAAAGTTTGCACCTTTTTGGAAAATTAATTTTCTTCAAATTGCAAGTTCCTATGGCTTGTAATACCTTACAACAACCATCTCACAACTAGATCATGACTCACATCTTATTACATTAATAAAATCCTTATACTTTTTTGTCTCTATTTCTTAGTGGATTACAAATAATTATGATTTTCAATATTCTATTGTGAACTTACTATGACTCATAATGGACTTGAAACTCACTTTCCAAGATTGAAACTTACATCCTTTTATGAAAGATCAAAATTGTGGTAGACTATGACTTTGCAGATACAATGAAAAACTACGATTGACTACAACTTATAGTAAGCTTGTAGTTGCCTATCAAACATAAGAAAAATACACAAAAAACTCAAAAAAATATCAAAATATAAACACATGAATTTTAGAAACCTTAATAATTATACATAATTCATCAAAGAGTTAAATTCATTTCTTCATTTCATGTAGCATCATCTAGATTTTAATCATTCTAATGAAGTAGATACTCATACCTCTTTGTCTCTCTAGTACTTAAAGGCTTTCTTTTCTTGAGCATGATAGCCTTCCTTTTCTTGGAGGAATGTGAATCCTTGATCATAGCATTTAATTTTTCTATGATTATTTCCAAATTTTGATCATCTTTAGGTCCATGATAATGAGTCAAATGTGTAAAAGTAAATACAAAACATATGCCAATATCTTTAGAAATCAACATCTCAAATGAATCATTATTGTCTTCAACTTGAAAAATATCATTTTCTTGGCTTTTAACTTTTAGAAGTTCACTCTTATTAGTCTCTTTTCTTGGATTCAAAAAAGATCACCAATGTTAAATTTAATATTTCTCCAATCTTTATTCTTCTTTGGAAATAATTCTTTAGCCTTCTTCATCAACCATTCTCTCACTTGGATAGATAAATTTTTCAGTTCATGTTCTTCACAAATTTAACACTTAATTATGCTTCTCCATAAAAGTTTTTAATCATCCAACATTCTTGGGCTATATACATAGTTTGCTTCAAAGAACTTTTTTCAATGATGGATTCAAATGTAGCATAGTAGGAAAACTCTACATGGGATAATAAATTCTTTTCATGACTAGGTTGATCATCACAAAGGTATATAAGTGATTAGTTTTACAAAATAAGAGATTCCATTCAAATTCTTCCAAACCTACCCAAAATCATGATCATCTACATATAACTGAGTAAATCATCGATACGTTCCACTTGTGGAGTATTAAAATTTACAGCATGCACCCTTGATAGTACATCAACCACTACATTTCTCTTTTCACTCTTATGCTTTGAAAAGAAATTGAGCCCTTGTAATTATGCCATTCATTTTGATGAGTGGTGGATACCACACCCAACCATATGAATCACAAGAATTCATGCATGATATAATGAAATTCCATGGATGGAACTAGTTGTGGCATCTAGATTGTTATGTCTTAATTGTAGTTCATAGCCTTCCCACTTGGACTAGTGGTAGCTTTGACACATATGATTTAGTCCAAAGTGAGACATATGATAATTGATGTTATTGCAACCTTATGTTACTCCTAATGATATTAGAGAAATTAATTATTTAATCTAATTAAAAATGAAAAGTAAAGTCTAAACTAGGCTATGTGTGATCAATATTCATTCCTAACCTTTTGTACATGCCTTGGACTTTGTAATTACATTTAAGTGCTTATGATTAGTCGTACTCATTCCACTTAATGATAGAAATAATAAAGAGTAATATATGATAAACATTAACTAAGAAAAATAGTAAGAATTTTAGTAATTAACAATAATAAAGCTAAGTGGATGCTGCAATGATGGAAGTAATCTCGATCTTTATTACTGAGCATGCAACACAGCCAAGTACATCACTTTTGAATAAGGTTATCATACAATCACTTAACATCACATTTTGGTCATACACTACAAAAAAAACTAATAGAATTTTGTTACTTTTCTACTACCTATCTATTCCCTCTCTATGTATATATGTCCAAAGCCATTCAACCAAGTGTTGTATTTATAGGCTAGAATGAATGAGGTGATATTGGATCCTTGACATTGGAGGTTGTGCCCTAATATCAAATAGCAAATAATATAGCTTTGACATTAGATACCTAATATTGGATCCCTACCAAAACATGACTCATCATACCCTCACGATTGAATGAAAACTCATGCTTGAGTTAAACAAAATGAGGAACAATTTATTTACAAAATATTGGAAAGGTATGGGATTATTGACTAACTCTAATAGACACACAAATTGAATTTTTCATGTTGTAATGGTGTTTTATAAAAAATGGACATGACATGGAAAAATAACAAAATTGGGGAAGCTATATAGTTCCCATAGGTGGTGGCTCTTCCATTGGTTGCTTTCCTTTGTCATCAAGCCTCTAGAATTTGTAATGGTGTAGGAGCACTTGCAACTTCTCTTCCTCCATTCTTAGGTCATGAATCATCTAGGTTGATGATCCAATGTGTGCTAGAGGTGCTACATCCCATGGACCTGGTAGTTGTAGGAGCATCAAATTAGCTTTCACTTGCCATGTTGTGAACTACCTCCATTACTCCTCAAAAGCCCTAGAATTTTCTCTCAATTAATGATAATCTATTAGTCTCTTGGCTAGGTTTGAAGGTACATCTCTTTGTCCATGGTAGCAAGCCTTAATTACTTCTAGTTCTATGTTTACTACTTGAAGTTTCTATAGAGCATTTGTTCTATATGTAAACTCCTTCTCATATAAATGATAAGTGACTTCTACTTGCTATTCTAGTTCATTTTTTTCCAACCTACTATTAACATGGCTAGGTTAGAATAACAAAGGTTAGCTAATGCATTGTACTCCTTCAAATTCTTAATCTATAGATCCTTCTTTTTTTCTTCCACTTGGTAGACTAGGGAACAACTATCTAGGATGGGTTGCCAATCAGGATTTTGCACTAATATGGAACTAATGCAAGCCTTTGTCATCTATATATCTTTCTCATTGATTTTCTTGTACATGTTGATCTGGTCCCAAAAGTGCTCTTTGAGCTTCTTTTGCTTTTTAATGTCATTCTACCATGTTCTTATCTCAATTGTAGGCTTTTGATGTATAGTGTGTACCTCCTCAATTGATAATGTTCAATTCTTTCTAGACAATTTGCTTATGTCTTGGTTCATCCTTACTAGTTGCTCCCTCAACTAGTGGATGCTCTCCATCAAGATTTTTTTTCTTTTCAATGGTGATCAACCTTACATTGTCAGTAATAAGCTACTTGTTTTCCTCATAAGTAGCAATCAGTGCCTTTACATGAGCATACACATGTACTTTGGTGCTTAAGGCATTCTAGACCACTTTCTCCTTTTGCTATTCAGCCATTTTATTCTACTTAGTTAATTGGCCCAGCTACTCTATTTGGAACTACTCCAATTGATCAAGCATAATGAATTTGAAAGGATGCCTTGTTTTGGCTTTTATGGTGATGAACACTTCTTGAAATTAGTGTACCTTTACTTTTGCATTCTTTATCCTAGTCTCTACCATGACTAGTTTTCCTTTGATTCCTATGAGATCAAATTAAACTATAGTAACACCACTGGGAATGTCGAAAAGGTTTGGCATGACCTACCCAATCTATAGTAATCTATCAAGCACATCCTCATAAGCCACAAGAGTCATCAAGGTTCTGACTAACATTTGTGTATCTCCAGGTTTAGTTAAGTCCACCAAGGACACAACAAGTACATTAAAATATTCTTTGTTGTGGGCTATTATAACTTTTGTTATGCTTGCCACATCTTGGTGCTGCATGACCACAATTGTAGCATCTTCTTGAGTTTTAAGCCCTACTTGAAAAGATACAGCATTCCCAAAAATCTACTATGACCACTAGACTTATTCTCTTGATTACAAAGAAACTTGTCCCCTTTATGGATTGATTGAAACTATGGGTTAAATTACTTCATCAATGACTTGGAAGAGGTTGGATTTATCCCTATTTCCCCACCGTATAGTTTCACAAATTTTCTATAGATGGCTCATTAGGGGTCTATAATCCTACAATCGTGGTGATGGGACTTGCTTCTCTTATCATTACTTTGGTTTTTGTTCTTGCTCTTGCACTAGTTCCTGTTCTTTCTCTTCACCATGATTGAAACACCATAAATTTCAGGACTCTCATGATTTAGCAGTCTCAAAATTTGGGCAAGGATCCCTTCAATCATGATGTCACGATGGACCGTGCACACAACATGGCACCATAGAAGTCCTAACACCTACAAAGCTACTTCTGAGTTTGCTTGCCACCCTTTGCAGCATAGTCAACATGACACCCAGTCACAAGGCTAGTTTGCATGAAAAAGGCACTAGGAGTAGACTGAACAATCCAATAAATTTTCTATCTCCTAGGTTGACAAGCTTGGTACACCCTCTAGCTTGCCCAGCTTGACACTTAACCTGGTTGACAGGCTACCCAAGGACCATGCTAAGAGCTGTCGAAGGTGTTTTGGGTGGACTGAAAAGTTTGGCAAGTTTTTTAACTATGAGACCTGCTACACTACACTATGCTACATAGCATAGAAGGCCTTGAGAAGATTGATTAAGCTCCAAAAATGCAGATTGACAACAAATTAGTCCTCTGAGATATTTGCCCCACTTCATCCTTGATGCATGAGCAACAAAACATAGCAAAATATGGTGAATTTTGTTAGAAATCATTTTAATTTAAGTGCTATGGTATGCTACGCTACGCAGCGTAGCAGGGATGTACTTTGACAATACTCGTACTCAGATAGATCTTATGGAGTAACTATATTTTCCCATGCTTAAATCATCAAACAGGTTTGCTCTACTACCATGCCAAGACATGATTGACATTCTATGAAAAAATGATTGCAAAGTAAGTTAGAATTTAGGACAACCTGGGTGCTACGCTATGTAGCGTAGCACAACGTAACACAACATAGTGGGATCAGAATGCATAAAGGTCCCCTGTGAAGTGGTCCCTACCAAATGGATTGCACTTGGCCATAATTAGACCTTCAAGAGCACCTATCCCACTTTGTCCTTGCATTCCAAGCAAAATTTCTCGATAAAGCATTGTAAGTCAAGCAAGGATGCATGTCACACTGGCTACTACACTGTGCTACACTACACAGTGTAGCACAATGTAGCAAGGACATAATGCATGAAAATGTCCCAAGGATGAACTCTGTAGGACCTAGGACCTTTCAACATAAAAAATAGGGTTGTAGTTTCTTACTTGCCTAGGCCTCATATAGGTATTTTCAACTCTCTGGCAAGGTTCCTCTTAGATTAATGGCTATGCTACGTAACATAGCATAGCATAGCACACGAATGTTAACACTATGCCCATATGCTGGAAAGCATAAGTAGCATAACACTTGTGTGAAAGCTTTAGGACATATTTGATTAGCTCTAGAACTTGTTGGCAATATTAACTCCCATCTTAGCATTTCTTCAACAAATAGAATTAGCAAGTTTGATTTGTTTTGCACCCCTTGATTATCCCCAAATTTGTCCCTAAACTTGACCTTATGTGCAAGAGCAAGAAACACGTAGTCTTGGAGCATAGGCTCCACTTTTCATTCATTGTAACAAACATGGAAATTCACTAGATTTTGGTACATACAGATTGAATGGTATGGTCACAACATAGTAGGTTTCACGCAACATCACACAGTAGCATAGCATAGTTACATTTGCACCCTGTGGAACGTAGGACACATGGCATCTAGACTATGTTTCTCTCCAACCTTTGGCTCTATAAATACCCTGATGAACAATGTTCAAAGGATTAGCTTTTGGTTGGCTTTTAGTTGCCTTCTAGCATTCTTGGCTTTTGGATTGATCTTTCTTCTAATTGGCATTTTGGCATTTCACCTTTCTAGCAATCAGCTTTGTCAAGGAGACTCGCAAGTAGAGAGTTCTTGTTAGCAAGCTGTTGACAATAGTTCAAGGACTTGTGATCATACTACTTCATTGTAAGCTATTCCTATCCATACTATGCATCAATTGTACATCTTCACCCAAACAAAGATCAAGTTCCCTGATCTTGGGATGGTGCACTTTCTCACTCAAGATTATTTCATTTTGTTTTGCAATCATCATATTTTGCATCATTTCTTATCCAACATCAGTCACAGCTACACTGCCATATGTGCACATTGTGTCTACGTTATAACTGCACATGAGTTCTACTTCTATTCCCTCGTCTACACCTATCCCACCACCAATAATAGACCCAATTTCAACTATGTGATGGGCACGAGCTACTTGTCTACCTATTTCACAACCATCTTAGATGTCGCATTGCGTCCAACATCGAGTATACCAAGTATCATAGGTGGTACAACCAAACATAGGGCTATGGATTGTATTGCCAACTGGGCAAGTACCCAACCCCATGGTGCCACCAACGATCATCCCTCCAATAGCACCACCCACTAGGTGGTGGACCACCCAGGTAGTACCACTTGCTGGAGCAACCCCAACGATGGCTCCCATGGGATAGGCCACCGCCCCAACAACATCACCCATGATGGTTTCTTAGGCAGCCCTGCAACCACCAGCAATGTCCTTGGGTCTAGATCAACCCTTCCAAATCAGCTAGATCCTCATTGAAAAGATCAAATGGCTTAAGGCCATCGGTTCTAAGACCATCCAAGTCATGGAATTTTACCATGATGACCCTATTAGCCCAGCTATCCCTACGCTCACATTGCCTCCTGGGATGTTACTCCCCGAATTTACAAAATACAATGAGGATGATCCAAATGCTTACTTGGTAACCTTCAGGTCCAAATGACTCTATTAAGTCTATGCTCTACTACCTAGCCCTGTGTTCCCTAAATCAATCCTTTGCTCAGACTAAGAGCATTCAGGATGCGGCCAAAGCCATTAGAGACCTTACCTATGTGAAAAAGAAAAGGGCAAGACCATAGTAACAATAGCGACTACTATGGGCAAGGAAACCAAGCCTGAAAATAGCAAAAAGGAGAAGGCTACCACAGCACGTAATGCTCCCGCTAACACCACACCTTGCTCCAGTAACACATCCTAGTCCTCAACACCAATACTTATGGTGCCAACCTAGTCGAGGCCCAACTTTCAGCACAAGGATCACTCCAAGTATACGCCCTTACCCATTAAGCCTTCAGAACTTTTAAAGCAACTATTGGGAGCTAGGTGTATACAACATAAACAGATGTCAAAGGAGGCAATCAAATGCCATCAAAGGTACTATGAAGTTCTTAGAAATCCCTCCTTGGCTATGCCCAATGAACCACTAGTGCCTAGGAATTTTAGGTTAGAACATTTCTATGACTATCACCAACTATGTGATCATGATATAGATTATTTCTTAGCATTGAAAGATGATATTTAATGCATAATCAATTAGGGAAAGCTAGTCCTTGATGAAAGTAGTTCCGTTTGACCCAAGAATCAAACAATGCATGTTTACAAAGATCCCTTGAACACTAACAATGCAAGGTACACCATCAATGTCATTTTCATTGACAACAATCTAGAGCCAGCACAATAACCATTTATGGTGCATGTGGCTCCTTGTAATGCATAAACAACAACCACAACAAAGTCGTAGACCCCATTTGTCCTTAAATTTCCTCATCAGACATCCACCTCATCCTTTGAGGTTAGAGTTGCACTACCACCCATGCCAACACAACAAGCACCATTTTTCATTAAGGTTCCAAAACATTCAAGCTCCCATACCACCCAAAGCTAGGCAACAAAAATTACACCATAGCCTCCTTGTCCAAAAAGGTGTGAAGAGCACTTAGTAGATAAGCTGGCTAGGGAATGTGCCATGCTGGGTCCTCTTAAGCCTACCCCCTTATCTGTAGTACCCATGGCCTCTTCCTCATCAATTTCCAATAGCAAAACATAGGCGCAACCATCAACGTTTGGACTAGGAAGCCTAGTATTTACTTTGAAGCTATCCCTCCTCAAGCAATTTTCCTCCTAGGGAATATAGAAGAAGAGAAGGCTAGAAAATAACAAGATGGTGGGCAAGATCTCCTGAATGCCATTGCACAAGTTAAATAAGACCTGAAGTGGAAAAACACAACACTAAGCCTATACAACTTAGTAATGACCTCTGCTACCCATCATGAGGCAATGGTACGCATGTTGACATCTATCCCTATTAGCAAAAACTTGTTTGCTAAAGAGAAATCAATTCACGCAATCATACTTCCCCCCATGGACAAAGAACAATGACCCACCCAGCTAACATTTCATGACAAGTCCATTAGGGATGACCCTAAGAAGGGTTAAGTCACAACTGCTCCCATGTTCATCACCATTCGAGTGGACTAGTACAAGATTCGTAGGGTGCATGTTGATGATGGGGATACTACAAATGTAATCCCATTTCCCATCATTGACAAGTTGGGCTTGGTTGATCAAATCAATCCGGCAGCAACTTCGTACCTCAAGTCCTTCAATGGGGCATGTGTGGTGGTTAAGGGGAGTGTGCAAATCAACTTCATTCATTGTGGTGGAAGAGATGCCTGGGTTTAACCTAATCCTAGAAAGATTATAGTTGGCCCAACTAAGGGCTATTTCCTCATTGATACATTAGCAAATCCATTTACCCTATGTAGGAGGGGAAGTTGTAATTCATGGTGATGAAGTCGCCTCATAGGGCATTAACAACATGAATGTGGAGCAAGGTTCAGAGATAGAAATCTCTAAAAACAAAGCCCCCATTCAAAATAAAATTTCATGCTTGACAAATGAGCATGCCAAAACCATAAGTTCAAATGAAGAAACAACATGGGTTGAGTTGCCCTTTCAAACCATAGGCAATGACATAGATGAATACTAATGCAAGGCCTCTCAGCCATATGCCTCGCGTAACCCACACCAGGTTAGAAAGTAGTTGCATAACTGAAACCTACTTTTACATCACTTTAGCGAATTGGTACATATTTGATTGTATGATTTACATTTTGCATTAAATTTCTTGTTTGCAGGACTTACATTTTTACATTTGGCTAGTTGTTTGCATCATTACATTTTTACATTGAGCTTGTTGATTGCATAATTTATATTTTCACATTGAGTTTGCTGATTGCATAATTTACATTTTTGCATTAAATTTCTTGTTAATTTACATTTTTTTAAGTTTACTGTTTGGATGATTCAAATTTTTTGATTTCATTGCCCTTGTCACCGATACCTTACTTATGTCCTAGAATGACCTTAAACTATTGCATGGCCCGAAATGGCCTTAAACTATTGCAGGGCCCAAAATGCCCTTAAACTATTGCATGGCCCGAAATGGCCTTAAACTAGCAATGACTTGGAATGGCCTTAAACTACCATTGCGGCCTGCTAAGGCCTAAAACTGGCAACTCCACTTTTCAAAATATAAACTGAAATTTTTTTTTCATTAAACAATGGTCTGAAATGGCCTTAAACTATTGTCGTGGCCCGAAATGGCCTAAAAATAAAGCAAGAGGCCCCCAAGGGGCCCAAACATAATAATAAAAAAGAAAAATTATTATAGATTAACAAAAACAAAATAAATTATTTTACATTATCTTCTTCATCAAATTTTAGTCCATACAATAATGTTTACAAACAATTAAATTCAAAGAATAAAATAAAAAACTTTCGCTACCATGCTACAAATCTTCGTTAGCATCATCATTTCCTATTCCAATGGGTCTTACACCTTCATTTGGATCTTGCATGAGACAAAGAGCAAAACAATGAGTCAAACTACAACAAGGCTTGCATAAAATAAACTATGACACAATAAAGAATGACTAACCCAATATGGCCCTACGTCCATGTCAAAGGGCATCTTATCCATTCCAACTGCTAGATGTTGTAGGATCTCCTCCTCATTGAAGTTTGCCCAATTCTCCTCTCCCAAATCAATGCTTGCTACAATGTTTCCTTTCTCTAAAGCTATCCATATGGGTGGCCCTAGAGAAAAGGTGGCAGTGGTGGTTTCCCTCGAACCTAAGGTCATTTCCCTTTTGGGAGACTCACTGACCACCACCTATTGCATGAACTTTTCGTAGGCCCTAGAAGTGCCAATGACATCAAGGAATAGCTTATGAGTATGCAACTCAATAGAAGCATCTTGATATTTTTTATGATAGGTGACACATTCTATTTTATACATATGTTTATGGTTCTTTTGTGCTTGCCCCCATTCATACACCTTTGCACTATAGTCCTTCCAGTCTTGGTTCATCTGGGCCAGAAGGTCCATTTGCATGCGTTGTTTAATAAGATCACAAGTGGCCTCCTTCTTACTCCCTACAGCTGTCCAATATCTTGCATAGTCAATAATGGTCATATTCCAACTACCATCGTGAGTGTCATGGGCCAACAGAAATTCATTTCTAGACCAAAGATCCTCCAACTCAGCGACTTGGTTGGCCTTCTCTTTCTCAAGTTTTTGAACCCTGTTCTAGAGGTCCTCATTGACATGCTTACACTCCCATAAAGAATGTGTTGAGTAAAATTCACATTTACTCATTTCCTCATATATGTGATAAGGCATCTTGACTACCTATGGAGGAAGTTTAGTCATGGCATCAACCTTGACCACTTGATGAGGGCCCCACTTGAGACGAGAAGCTATTGATTATACATGGGAAAGCATTAGTCATGGTGCCATAGCAAACATGTAATAACTTAGAGAGCCTAACGTAGTAATTTTGACATACCTATATCAGGATCAATCTGCCTTAGGTAATTAATCATGTCATTGACCACCCCCTCCATAAAGGTAACTTTATTGAGGTTCTTGGTCCATGGTTAGAGGTGGATCGTGGAAGAAGAGTTGGGGGCCTTAACATTGATGTCTGCTACATAATAAAACATGTTAGCAATGATGGAGAGGATAGCAAAGAAGATGATAAATAACATAAATGAGAGTGAAAAGCTCCTACCTAGCAAACCCTCAGGGGTGCTAGTGGGGGGATTGCCCATTGCCACACTATCAAGCAAGCAATCAAACTAACTAGCACAAAATTGAAGCCCTTCTCCCTCTAGCTAACTCAATAGAGTAGTGAAATATTCAACTGACATGTGCCCCTTAGGTACTAGGGCACACTCCATGAAAGGGTCATCAATAGCAAGGGCCTCTTCCTCTATTGTAGGGGCCTCCTCTTCCTCTACAGTGGGCACCCCTAATTTAGGGGTCAAAACCTCTTCTTCCTCTTCTTCTTTTGATAAACATGTTTAAAATAAGTAGGATACTCCAATACAAAAAGGCCACTATGCTATGCTATCCTACACAATGTAATACAACGTAGCAGGTGCTACGCTAATTAGACAATTAAGCAAACTTACCAACTATAGGTTGCACCTTGTGAACCTTGATTCACAACTTCCTCCCTCTCTCTTCAGTAGTACGGGGAAGTTCCTCCACTGGATGAGAATTTTTCCATTGTAGCCTAGTTATCACTATCTTTACAATGAGACATTCCCTCCTTATCACATTACCTATGTTTATGGTAGGTGCCTATTCCATGCTATCCTGGGCATGAAAGGGTCGTGCCACCCGATCCCTTGTTGTTATCGAGAGAGATTCCTAAATAGTTTCTAGGGGATCTTGGGATAAGGTGGTGAGGAACACCTAACAAATACATGTCTTAGATATCTAGTTATGATCCTATTGTACCCAGGCACCATTTTCATAGACCACTAGGAATTTTGTGAACCATCGTAGGCAAGCTATGAAGAAGGCATGGTGAATGTTAAAATGTGCATCAAGCTTCTCATGAAGCATAACCACTTTAGCACATAGGTATTCAGAGAGGTACTTGGCCCACTTATAATGGGTCCCTTCCTCTATGACCTCTTGCATTATCTAATCCTGCTTTACTCCAAGGATCTTCCCTCAGGAGAGTAGCTTCAGGAAAGCATTGGCCCGGAAGATCGTGTAAACCGTTTGGGTGACCACTAGCTTGACCTTATGGATATAAATCCCCTTTTAGTCTTTGCTTATCCCCGGCCATTCCTCAATGTCCCCCTAATGGTTGGCATCCTTGCTAGTCTTTTCTCCTATAGGGAGACCATCAGACAAAATGCCAAAAAAATCTGCAAAAAGTTTATAGTTAATTTCAAACACCACCCACACATTGTGAACTCGTGTGTAGAAGCGGTCAGCCTTTTTGAAAAAGGAATCAACTAGGGAAAGCATTTTTGTAGCTGGGACACTCAGATTTACAACTAGGAATAAATTTATGAGCCCAACCTCCTGAATGTTATCAACAAGGATGGGTAGAACCCCATTGCAAAGCCAACGCTGAGTCTCCTCCACCTCATCGTACTTGAAGAAGAGGTTGGTTTCATCGTGTCCAAAGGTAATCACTGTAACGTCTTGGGATTCGCTTGCTACTACAATGATCAATAACAAAGTTAGAAAAAAAAAGAAAAGTCAATGTTAATCACATGAACACACACAGAATAAAAAATGCATAACTTAATGTACCAAATTTAATAGCATAGGAAAGGGTGGAATTTCCACCAAAATGTCTTCTACGGTAAGTGGTTAGGGATTGTTCCATTTCCTATCCAGCCAACCAAGCTCCTTACACTTCAAATAGAACTTGGCATACTTGGTTGGGTAAGTTTTGAAATCAAGCCCAAGTTGTTCTATGACACTAGCACACACGTTCCTGGTGGAGGAGAACTTTATCAAAGTTTTTTGGGCCAACACCAATGTATCCATGTTATCGTGAAGACCATCCTTATCAATCACAAACCTAGTAACAACAAAAGCACAATAAGCATTTTTGACCATGTAATATAAAAAATACAACATGCTTGAAACATCTTCAGAGAACTCACCCACTGGTGCAATAAATAGTTCTAGGTGAGTTCTGGAAGTAGGTGCCCATGTGATGACCAACAAACAACGTGTTGTATTTGTGGTAGCATTTGAATTTGGTCATGTCCCAAATCCAAATCAAGCATCTTAGGCCCCTCCTACTTGAGCCTTCCACCCCTTCACCCTCAATCGACCCATCAGCCATGAACTTCAAGATGCTCTGATTTGCCCCGGGAAACAACATTTCAATAAGCACAATGGTTGTTTTGGCTAATAAGTGTGATCACAAAATCACACTAAAGTGGTGAAGGAGGAACTCTAAGAACTCCTGAGTACCCTCCCAGAACCATATTTCTTGATGCCCCACCCATGCATGGGGAGGAGGGATGTTGGCCATGGGTTCACTTAGGTAGCATAGGATGTTTATCACTTCTAATACAATCAGGACAAGTTTCCACATGACCCTACATGATAAAGCACCAAATGTTAGCACCATGTTCAAGTGATGGCTACTAATGTAGTGTAGCATAACCCTTGCTATACAATTTTTTGCCTTGGGTGTAAAACAATAAGTCCCTGGTAAAATAGAATTAAACACGGCATGAAGCATAGAAAAGTGTCATGCGTAGCATAGCGTAGTAGCTACGCCCTATATAGGGTAGTATATGAGGCATACCCTGTAGAGCGTAGTGTAATAATTATACTTTGCATATGGGTAATGGCTATAGTTTGCATAGCATAGTGGGACGTCCACACCCCGTGTAAGCATAGAAAAGTGGTAAGCATGGTAAAACACTAAAAAATGTACTAGAATAATAGTATCAATAGCATAGTAGGTCTAGTAGCATAGCCACGTAGTGGGCCTGTCAACGTAGCCACATAGCAACCATGACAACTAAAGTAGCATAGTGTAAGAAGAACCAAAAATGTAACCCAGTAATAGTTACAATGTCAAAATAATGTGGCTTAGGAAAAATGCACCCAACGTTCCCATTGTCCCAACCCTACCCCACTGCATGAAACATAGTTAGGCAAAACACAAATACAATAAACTCCCCCTTTTCTCATGCTACACTACGCCGAGCATGTGCTACATTTCCCTAGAACGTCGTAAACAAAAAATCCCATCTAAGGGTAGTATGCTATACTAAGCATGTGCTACGCCACCTAGAACCATCCAAACCCATGTGATAGCATAATGATCATTCCTAACAATGATGGCTAGGGTGGTGCCACACACAGCCATAGTGTAGCAACTACCACAACCATTGTGACTACAATGGCAATAGCCATGGCTCAACAACCAAAATAACAACAAAATCAACAATAGTTCTAGCATAGCCACAATGAAGACTAAAAAAACCAAAATAGTGATGGTAATCGAAATCTAACTTGACACATTACACAAAGCAAATGAGGGTAGCGTAACACTTACCAAGTGGATGGACCCTTCTGCCTTTCCTTAATGTGTGCCTTGGAGAGGCATCCTAGGGTATGCTTCGCTTTGTCCACCTTGGCAAGCCCCTGATGCCTACATTTGCTTTTGTGCACTATTGCCTTGCTCACAAATCAGCTATATCAACCGTTACGCTACGCCTATTATGCTCTCTCTCAGTTCGACCATGCTACACTCTTGGTGTTGGCTCTTACAATGAAAATGACAAGTTTACCATGGGGTAATGCCCTATTTATAGCCAATGTAGTAAAAATAATTGTCACTTTCATGTTCTGAACAATGCAGAACACCCTTGTAGTGTAGCATGTCCTCGCTGCACGGTAGCACTCAGCTGTAGCACAACAAGCGGGTCCATCAAAATTTTCCTTTAACCTTTATAAATTTTTTATGGTTACCGTCCTCCAAGACCTTAAACTAGAAATTTTATCCTAGTTATGGTTTTCCATGACCTTAAACTAGAAATTTTATCATTCATTTTACATTTTAGACCTAGTGACAGTTCGCTATGACCTTAAATTGGTAGTTTTAACTCACAATGTTACATGGTTATGGTCCGCAATGACCTTAAGCTGGCAATTTTAGCATTCACTTTACATTTTTTAAAATTTAGTGATGGTCTACTAAGACCTTAAATTCACAAATTCAATTTACAAACTTTTCATAGTTGCAGTTTACTATGGCCTTAAACTAGCAACTCTATTTCACAAATTTTGAATAGTGATGGTCTGCTATGACCTTAAACTAGCAACTCTAACATCTTCTTTACATTTTAAACCTATTGATAGTCTACTATGACCTAAAACTGGCACTATTAAAATGAAATTTTACATTGTTGTGGCCCGCTAAGACCTTAAACCGGCAATTATATTGCACTGCATTATTACCTTTTCTACATTCTATTGCATGTTACTTTATTAAATAGGTACCACTTGACATTCTATTATTTGATGATTTTGTGGGAGTGATTTGAAAATGGCTATACAAGGTAATATCCACATGCCCCTTGTCTTGACAGGACCTCATGCTAGGATTATAAGACACCTAAGCTTAGAATCAATAGACTTGGAATCATCCACTCATGATATTGCAGCATCCTTGGAGAAATCTCTAGACTAGCTAAAACATTTGGTCAAGGCCTTAGACCTAGAGGCTAGGGATGTGACCAAGGACCCTCTTATTGAAACCATGGTAACTACATCTAGAGGTGAGGTGGAAACATTAAAAGTCAGTTCCCTACTAGAGCTACAAGTGTAACAAAACATTTCGAAAGTTCTTAATGATAATTTCAAAGTGTTTGCATGGTCATATGAAGACATGTTGGGCCTAGCCTCGTGGCTCATACAATACAACATTATCTTAGACCCATGTGTCAAAGAGGTTAAATAGAAAGGGTGCAAAGTTAAGCTAGAGATTGCTTTGGCTATATGTGATGAAATCACAAAACTCTATTAAGTTGGTTTCATTTAAGTCGTCGATTACTCAGATTAGGTCTCAAACATTGTAATCATACCTAAGAAAACTAGGAGTATACGAATTTGTATAGACTACCAAGACTTAAATAAGGCTAAAATTAAGGATGACTTCCTACTACATAGTATCGTTCAACTTATCGATACTATAGCTGGTCATGCCTTACTATCCTTCATGGATGAGTTTTCAAGATATAATCAGATTTGCATCAATCCAGAGCACCAGTTGGAAACTACTTTTATGATCCCTTGGGATACCTTTTGGTACACAATGATGCCCTTTAGGCTAAAAAACTTTGGAGCAATGTATCAATGAGAAATGACATACATATTTAGTAATTACCTCTTAGAAAGGCTGAACAACAATGTTGACAACATAGTAGTTAAGTCTAAGGAAGCTATTTATTATCCCAATGACTTAAATGTAGTTCTCCAATGTTGTCATAGGCATGACCTACGCCTCAACCCTAGGAAATGTATTTTTGGGGTTAAAACCAGATGCATGCTAGGTTTTTTAGTGTCAAAAATAGGGATACGAGTGGACCCTAATAAGGTGAGGGCCATTGTTAACCTAGGACCACCTACAAATCTTAAAGAGTTGTGTGGGTTGCAAAGAAAAGTACAGTTTATGAGAAGTTTTATCACAAGGTTGACAAAAAACTACACCCCATGCAACACTAGCTCAAGAATGGGATCAACTTCAAGTGGACAGATCAATGTCAACAAGCCTTTGATAACCTAAAGAGAGAGCTTTTGCACCTTCCCATTGTTTACCCACCATAGAGGGATAAGCCTTTCTACATCTACCTTGCCACCTCAGACACATCCATTGTCACACTGCTATGTCAAAGGAGAGATTATGCATCTGAAACCCCAGTCTACTACATGAGCCATGCATTGATAGCACACAAAGAAAAATATAATGAGGTAGAGGAAAACTATCTTGCCCTAGTATTCACACTAAAAGAATGGGGACATTACCTGTTTCATAGAAAAGTTAGCATCATATGTAAAAGCAACAAACTTTGGGCTATGACAACTAACTTGTACAAGAGTAGTAAGATAGATCAATGGAAAGCTATAACAATGAAATTCAATTTACATTATATGGCACAATCATTCAAAAATGGTCAAGTAGTAGCCACATAGCTTACGACTACACTCATTGATGATTAGATAGTAATAGAACCCAAATTCCCGGATGAACAAATCAATAGCATAAATCCTGTTCCATTAAATTTCAAAGCCAGTTTACATTTTCATGGTGCTTCAACTACATGAGGTGGTATCATGACCGCTATTCTTACATTTCCCTTTACGGAAAATTGACCCTTCATGTATCATTTTACATTTCTTTGCAAAAACAACATAGCTAAGTACAAAGGACTCCTTAGGGGTCTTATAGTAGCTTAAGAGTTGAGGATCCAACATTTGGCAATTTGGGGCAATTCCCAACTCATTATCAACTAGATCACCAAGGTTTATGCTTGCAAAGCTTCAGACTTAAAACCTTATTGTAACTTAGCCAAAAGTAAACTAAAGTAATTCACAACATTAGACATTCAACATGTGCCTCGTAATGAAAACATTGTAGTAGATGAACTAGCCACATTAGCATTAAATGTGCAATCACACATGTTTCCTACCTTGCCTACCTTAATAATAGAATGCATTAATCCAATTACTCAAGTAGCACACATTCCATCTGTAAATACAATAGATACCCAAGAGTGGTACGCCAACATTAAAGCTTACCTTCAACATGGTGAACCCCCACATGGCTTGACATCCACTCATAAGGATGTAATACAAAAATGAGCCCAGAAGTATGTCCTAATAGGAGATAACACCTTATGCAAACTCTCCTTTGATGGGATACTACTAGCCTATGTTAGTGGGGAAGAAGCACAAAGGATTGTTAACAATGCCCATGAGGGACTATGTCAGGGACAAATAGCTCCTAAGGCTATGGCAGCAAAAATCATATTCTTAGGTTACTATTGGCCTTGCATAGAACATGCGATGTATGTCAACACCATGAAAACCTCATACATGTGTCACCTATTGAATTACATCCTACATAGATCATGTGACTTTTCCAATGTTTTGGACTAGATATCATAGGACCTATCACACCTAAGTCTTCCATAGGACATAGATTCATTATTATCACAACCAAATACTAGTGGGTAGAAGGTATTCCCCTTAGAAAGACCACATCCTAATAGGTTTTCCAATTTATCCTAAATAACATAGTAACAAGGTTTGGTCTTCCCATGACTATTGTGATGGACAATGGGCCACAATTTAGTAGGGTGCAAACCAAAACCTTTTTCGACAACCTTGGCATCAAACACTATTTTTCATCACCATACTACCCATAGGTGAATGGTCAAGTAGAGGCAACAAACAAAGCCATCATTAACCTTCTGAGAAAGATGCTTAGCAGTAGCAAGAGGTGATGACATGAGTAAATCCTATACATGTTGTGGGCTTTCTGTATGACATGTATGATAGGTACAAGTAAGAATCCTTAAAATCTTCTTTATAGATCTGAAGCGATGTTACCTCTTGAATTATAGGTTCCATCACTTTGGATGATCCTTTCAAACATTGTAGACAAGACTCAAAACAAAAATTCAAGGATCATTGATCTTGACTCTGTAGAGGAGGAGCATGCTCAAACACTTAGTTGTATCAAATGGTACCAGGATAAACAATGGAAAAAGCACTAGTGCAACTTACATCAATGACTAATTAAAAAGGGCAAATTAATCTTCAAGGCCATTCGTGAGCTAGTTAGAAAATTCTCATCCAACTGGAAAGGCCCTTTCATAGTCATGAAAGCCTATGAAAATGTAGTGTTCAAATTGGCCGATGTAGATGGCAATGAGTTCGCAAATCCTGTTAATCACTTGTACCTCAATCCATACTATGTTTGACACAAAGGATTACATCCAAGATAAAGCAAGGTAAGCAAAAACATCCACTATGATGTAAAACTGGCACAGATAGTCTGTAATGACTATAAACTGGCACAACTCATCTACTATTACATTAAACTAGCACAAAATGTCCTTAGGGTATGACATAAAACTAGCATCCACCACATGGTCTGCAACTACCTAAAATTGACCATCCACTATCTGCTACAATGTTAAACTAGCACAGCAGTCTACCAAGACCTTAAACTGGCACATCAGTCTGCTGGGAGCTTAAACTAGCACATTCAACACTTTACCAAGACTTTAAATTGGGTCTGTAGTGCAATGCTTCCTAGCCCACAAGTGTGAATCTTGTGAACAAGTGAGCATGCTCACTTTCAAATAGCCTAGATAGCATGAGGTGGGACATTGCAGTTCTAGAATATAGTTCACATTGCTAAGGAAAAACTTGCTAGAGTACATGCAATGTAATTTCCCCTATCATCTTGCTGATCTTCTATAGATGTCGTTTGATATCTTGCTAACCTTCCGAAGCTACTGATACCATAGCCAATCATCCTGGTAGTAGCTCTTGTCATAAACACCTATTGTTAGAGTCCTAGAACTATTGTGGCCTAGCCACAATGTTGCCATCCTCCAGCCCTCGCCATCATCTGAGTTTAGCTATTAGTCTTCTCACCTTGTAGCTAGACTGCATGATGTTTTCCTTGGATGAGGAATCCTCAACACCTGCATCACCGCTGCTCCTAGCCTCTTCAGTGCGAACCTTTCTAGCCAACCACTGCTAGAACCACTATTGGCCTTCCTACTTTAGACATTGTGCATGTCAAGCACAACACTTGCCACTTTAGCAGTGTCCAAAGCAAGCAGGACTTTTCCCTCACTTCACTTCATGGTTATTTTTTCTTTTTTTTCTCTCTGTTGTGTTTGTAAGATACAAGACAAGATGGCATCATTCAGAGATGTGTTTTTCCTTGAGATCAAAACACTACATTATTCCAAAGTGATCGCTCTAATTAGCTTATCTACTTGGGAGTGCACACCCTACTCTCCCTTTCAACCAACTTAATCCTCCATTCCCTATACCCACAAGTTCTCATATCCTCTTCTCAAGTTTCCTTGACACACATGAATCCCTTTCACATGCTCAACTGCCAAGTCCATGATGATCATAATGCAACTCGCCCCATGGGAAGCATCTGTAGGAAGGTCAAAGCCCCACATAGATGTAACATAACTCATCGTGGGGAGGAAACACCTATCCTAGAACAAAAACAAGGTTTTTTTGCAAGTGAATGTGGATGTACAACAAAGGAAAAGCACAAAAACATAAAAGAGTGAAAAAAAAACAAAAAAAGGAAGACAAATGCCTAAAAATGGCACCATAACTACTTTACAATCTCTTTGGCCATAAATTGACCATATCCAAACACTCAGATGAGAGGTCAAAGGCCAAAAAAAAAAGAGAAAGATACCCATGCATATTGACTCTCTCACAAGCACCTGAACAAGGGATCACGCTATGACAAAAATTTTGCAAAGTGTCACATGTTACATTCATCCCTTTCCCAAACCTGTTTCCTCAAATCTATCCATTTCCCCCTTATCCTACATTTTCCTCCAGGAACTCTGAAACGTAGTGAAGCATCATCTGAGTGGGCACTGAAGAGCAATGTTGGTGTTTTTTTCTTCATGGTATTTCATATTCTTTGTTGACATCTCTCGAGTAGGTCCTCCAGATGTCAACAAAGAAGGGCCATTGAAACACCATAAATTTTGGGACTCTCATGATTTAGCCGTCCCAAAATTTGGGTAAGGATCCCTACAAGCATGATGTCATGTTAGATCATGCAGATGACATGACACCTTAGAAGTCCTAACACCTACAAAGCTACTTCCAAGTCTACCTATCACCCTCTGTAGCATAGTGAACATGGCACCTAGCCACAAGACTAGTTTGCATGAAAAAGGCACTAGTGGTATACCAAATAGTCTGGCAAATTCTCTATTTCCCAGGCTAATAGGCTTGCTACACCCTCTAGCTTGCCCAATTTGACACTTGAACCAGTTTACAGTCTACCTATGGACCATGCTAGGAGCTATGGAAGGTTTTTGGGGTGGACTAAAGAGTTCAATAAGTTTTCTAACTGTGAGACCTACTATGCTACACTATGCTACATAGCATAGTAGGCCTTGAAAAGACTGATCAGGCTCCAAAGATTCAGATTGATGACAACTCAGTCCTCCAAGATATCTTCCCCACTTCATCCTTAATGCATGAGCAACAAAATGTAGAAAAATATGGTGAATTTTGTTAGAAATAATTTTAATTTGAGTGCTATAGTGTGCTATGGTACATAGCATAGCACAACGTACCAGGGATGTACTCTGACAATACTCCTACTCAGATAGCTTTGATGGAGTAACTATATTTGTCCATTTTTCAACCATTAAATAGGTTTGCTCTACTACCACACTAGGAAATGATTGACATTCTGTGATAAAATGTTTACAAAGTAAGTCATAATTTGGGCCAATCTGGGTGCTATGCTATGCTACGCTACACAATGTAGCATAGTGTAGCAGGGTTAAAACGCACAAAGGTTCCTTGCCAAGTGATCCCTAGCAACGGGATTACACTTGGCCATAATAAGACCTTCAAGAGCACTTGTCCCACTTTGCCCCTAGGTTCCAAGAAAAATTTCTTGATAAAGCATTGCAAATCAAGTAAGGATGCATGTCACACTAGCTGCTACACTAGATAGCATAGCAAGAACACAAGCATGAAAGTGTTCCAAGCATGAACTCCACAAGTCCTAGGACCTTTTAGCATAAAAGATAAGGTTGCAGTTGCTTGTCTCGACAGGCCTCAGATAGGTATTTTTTGGCTCTCAGTGAAGGTTCCTCTTAGACTAACGGCTATGCTATGCTACACTACGTACTGTAGCATAGCATAGTGTGTGAATGTTTATGTTGTGCCCATATGCTAGGAAATGTAAGTAGCATAACACTCATGTGAAAGCATCAAGACATCTCTAGTTAGCTCTAAAACTTGTTGGCAATAGTCACTCCCATCCAAGCATTTCTTAATAGACAGAATCAAGAAGTTTTCTTTGTTTTGCACCCCCCTAATTATCCCCAAAGTTGTTCCTATGCTTGAACCTACTTGCAAGAGTAGGGAAGACATAGTCCTATAGCACATGCTTCACTTTGCATTCATTATTGACATTCCTTGTAACAAAAAATGGTAGTTAACTAGATTTTGGCACATACAGCTTGAACGGTATGGTCATACTGTAGCAAGTTTCACAAAACATCACACAGTAGCATGGCACAGTCACATTTGCACCTTGTGGAACCTAGGACACGTGGCATCCAAACCACATTTCTCTCCCACCTTTGGCTCTATAAATACCCCAATGAACAATGTTCAAAGGGTTTGCTTTCGGTTGGCTTTTAGTTGCCTTCTAGAATTCTTGGCTTTTGTACTATGCTTTCTTACGATTGGAATTTTGGCATTTTGGCTTTCTGGCAATTAGCTTTGGCGAGGAGACTATCAAGCAAAAATTTCTTGTTATCAAGATTTTGACAATAGTTCCAAGACCTATGACCATAATGCTTCATTGTAAGTTATGCCTATCCACACTACACATCAGTTGTACATCTTCAGCCAAACAAAGATCAAGTCCCCCGATCTTGGGATGGTGCACTTTCTCACTAAAGCTTGTTTCATTTTATTTTTCAATCATCATATTTTGCATAATTTCTTATTTTTTTACATTTATCACTTAATTCATACATAACATATTTAAAATAATTGTTTGCAAAAGGTTATTTTACACCGATTAAGTCCCTATCTGATCAACCAAACCGTTTAGGGCACTCTATTTTCATTTTTAGTCTAGCATGGCCCTCATGCAAATTCAGGGTTGGGCTGTATGCCCAGTAACCTCTCAGTGTTCTAGCCACTAATGTTTTTGGTTGCTACAATGATCTTTCCATGGTACTGCTGGCTTGAGCAACTTAGAGAATGAACCATTTTTGGCTCTCTTAGGAATGTTATTGGTGTAACCCAAGATTCTAGATTGCTTGCATAGCCTCCTAATCAGGAAAGGGAATGGATGTGTTGGCTTCCTTGCATTTATTTTCTTGAATTGGCATTGAATCTACATGAAGTATAATTGGGCAAGGTTGACATTGTATTTACCCATTAGAATTGCACTTCCTTTGGCTATGTATGTTGGTATTTTTCATAGCCCTTTAGTGATGAAGAGATGCTATGTGTTGATTTTGAAGTAAATTCTATCCTCTAGAGTTAGCTCATTGTATATTTTGTCTTCTTTATTATATGCCCATCCTTGTTTCTATGTCAGATCTTATGGATAGGTATGCTACTTTGGCCCCAACATTGGGTATGTTTAGAGCTTCTGCAATGACTTTAATTGAGTAAGAAATAGACATTCCACCAATATTGATGGTGGTGCCCTCCTCTTTCTTATGCTAGAATTGGTACATCTCACTGAGGTACCATTCACCACTTTCAGAAAGGATGTGCCATAAAGGCAATTCTTGAAGCTAAGTTCTATCTACCTCAAGGCTAAATTCCATGAATGGTCCAAAGTTCATTTCCATGATGACTATGGTCAACATCGATCACCCATAGATGACTTGAAGGCATTCTTGGAATAGCACATTTTCACTACACTTGAGCTTGTGGTTCTATAACCTTCACCTTGATTGATTTTCCTATAATAGGGGCTTCTTGATGAATGCTAATTTGTTTGACCTCCTATTTATCATGCTTAGCTAGTAGACCTTGTTATCCTAGTTGACCTCTATCATCCCTTAGGTATTTCCTTGCCTCCTATGAAGGTCCTCCTTGTCCTCCTCTTTTTGGGGCCATCTACAATCAATTAAGGATTTTTGTTTTATAATGTGTTTTTTGTTTATCAACAATAGGTTTATACCTTACTTCTGTCCTTAGTTTCATTAAGTTCTTAGTTCATGTGATTGTTGGGTTAGTAGAACTTTAAGAAATATTTCCCTAAAAGTCTTGACTTTATTCATAACCCTTCATAATTGACTTCTTTTTCCTTATGTATTATGTATAATGACTGTTATGATTCCTTAGGGGGTATTAATTAAAGATTCCAACATGCATACAACTGATTATTCATTAAAAAGATAAAGTTTTTCAACATTATTACCCTTATGATACCTTGTAGGAAAGAGAAAATTTTGAAAATTAGTACAAGTGTTTCATACAAGCACCCCCAACAAAATTGAGCACTCTAGAATCAAATAGGTTTGAAAACCACAAAAGTCAAAGCAATATGGAGCTAGATATCACATATGGAAGTTGGATGCATAGAGCTCTTAGTCAAGAGAGAAAAATGCAAAAACTTCCAACACTATTATTAATGAAATGATATCTAAATAATTTCAAAGGCCACATTTATACTTTTTGTTGGACCCAATATCGACATCCCTTCCATATTTGTTAGCCAATATTAAAGGCCTTAGATTTGCATTTCATGGAAATAGTCAGTATGGGAAATGAACCTTTGTGATTGGTTAGAATATTTAATGTAGAGTCCAAAGTTTTGAGATAAGTGAAAATACACATTTTGGCACTGATAATGTTGGAAAATGAAACCATAGGAATTAAAACTTTGAAAGATGTAAGAAAAGGGTATTGAATCCATGATATAAAACAAATAGGTTGTAAGATCAGGGAAGGTTTTGAAATTGACATTTATGAATTTAGAAGGATCAAGATGATGTGGTTGTGTTAGAGAAGTACAAGTTACAATAGTTAGACAAGTGGATCCACCCCAAAGAATGCTCTATCCTTTAATTCCCTCATATCACCACACCTAAAAATGTCCATAGGTGTTGAAGTGGTTAAATGCAACACATACCTATTTAATAAAACATACATGTTAGAACCACCAATTTGAGAAAATAACTCTATGTTACAAAAAACCACAAGTTATGATCATACAAACATTGAGATGAATGGATTCTAGAACGGATTATAGCAATTGGAACATGAGGTGCCTTACCATAGGCATAATGAATGCTTGTGTGTTATTAATGGTTAAAGTAATTATTAGCCCTTCTTTCCAAGATTTAAACCAGGTACAAACCACTTTCCAATGACATTGCATTATTTTATCTCTCAGATTTACAACCATAAGACTACCACCATTGCAAGAAGTATCATCACTTGGCATTTTAACCAAGGAAGGATTTTATTCATGGAATTTTTCTTTTGGTTTCTAAGGAGTTTAGGAATGGGTAACCTGTATTTCTAGTGACATGGTATGGTAGCACTTATTTTACTCTTACTCCCATTTTTTGTTAGATGTACAAGAATATAATTACAATATTAGAAACATGATTAAACATATAGAAGTGGTCAAAGAGATTTCACAAGTTCTCTTGATGTCACACCCTTTACATTCCCCCTTGGGTCTTCACTTTTCTATCCAGGAACATTGATTATGAGTTTATTCTTAGTTTGATTATGGAAAATAATATCATTATGACCATAGTAAAAACCTCTTATAATGGGATGAATGGATGGATGATGTGGCCTTACTATCTACATAATCAATCCCTCATGACTTTGATAACATAGATAAAACATCACCTTATTGGGCTACATCTTATCATTTTATTTACAATCAAGATTAATGACAAAGGAAATATAAAAAAAGTGTGGAAAAGGTTGAAAAAAATGAGAAAAATTTATATCAAGAAATGAGAAAATGATAAAAAATGTAAAACAAGCAGATGAAAAACACTTATTAATTCTTGATTTTAGGATGGGGCATCTCCTTCATGACTAATCTTTTGGCCATGAAAAGAATTAGTAAGTGGATGAGTAGGCTTCATGCATTTTTGAAATAGGGTTCAACTTTCATTTTCAAGCCACTAGGTGTCTTCTTGTTTATTGGAAACTGCGTAGATGGGTTGTTTCTCACACACTTGTTTTTGAAACATACAGTGGGTTATAATAAAAGTTGTGTTAACTTTGTAGATGTTTGACCTGTGACTGCATCCTTTATAATGATTAGTGATGCATGGATTCTTCTATCTCTTCATAGTGCTAGGTTCATCATTTCTATTAGGTGTTGACGTAATGATGGATGTTTCCCTTTGCATAGGATTGGAGGACATTGGTTTTGAGAGGAAGGATGTTGTACTTGATTGGCATTTTGCTAGTTTGGATGAGTTAGTAGTTCCATAAGTGTTGTGCTAACATGTACGGACCATCCTAAAGAAAGGATGTTTTCAAGATTATGATGGAGATCAACTGACATTATCATTTCCATGTATGTTTGTAGCACAAGTGGCATTCTTTCATTGGTGTTGTGGTCTTGAACCTTCCTGTGTTGATAGTTGTGACATGTGATGGAGGTGAGGATGAGAATATTGAGCATATGATGGAGGGTGAGAGGCATGAGGTGGTGATCTCATAGAAGATATTGTAGGTTGATGATATTCAAGAGAGTGGTAGTAGTGAGTTGAGGTAAAGGAAGTAGAACTACTTGGAAAAGAAAATTGTTAAACATAGTATCTGGATGGGTCTGACAATAAGGGTAGAGCTAGTTTGATGATGGCCTCCCCCATGACTATGGGTTTTTCCACTGAAGTTGATGATAGTGGTTGAGGTTGAGGCTGGTAAAAAGTCCAAATAGGATAATATAGTTTATTGTTGGACTATCTATAATTACCTCATGAGAAAGGTACTTTCCTAGGCATTTTCTTTTGTAGAAACTTGGGAATCAAAGAAAAAGCCCAATACTTATGTAGATGCAACATAACTGGGAAATATCTGTTTGGATGATCATATTGGTGGATGTCACATCCATCATCTTCTTCAGTGGTTGAATATATGGCCTCTTATTCTATAGCCATTCCCCCTTTTTGCTGATCAGTGTTCTTACCTGTATCTTGGACCTGTTTCCTCCTTTTCTTATGATCACATTATTTGTTTTGCATTACTCTCTCCTCTATAATTTCTATGCAAGTTGTAACTTTTTCAATTATTCATTCCAACATCTTAGTAATAGACTATTGCATTGGCAAGGTTTGTCATGAAATCACCTCATTAAGGGCTACCTCTTTTTCCTTTTCATAGAGATGAACCCTCTTCTTTTGAAGAGTTGGGTTCCAGTGATATTCCTCAACATTCTCTCATTTACAAAGCTCTTCTTCTTCTTTTGCCACATGTTTGATTAGCCTTTGGATATTATGGGTTCTTAGTTCATATAATCAACCTTGAGCACACATTACCAAGGGTCTCTCTTGTTGAACTATGAAGCCCATCTATGATATGACAATATTTCTTTTCTTGATAGAAATCATGGCTTGGAAATCTATATAGTAGAGAATAGTATCCATCTAGGGTCATATCCAAGGGCTCATTTTTTTATTGTTTCCATCCTTGGATTCATTTCCTTAAGTTAGACACCCTTGCATAGGTTTGGTATTTCTCTTTGAAAGGTTCCAGCATTGTAGACCACCAATTGAATTGAATTTGATTTCAATGATCGATACCACACTTTGGCTATATCCATTCATAACCTAGAAAATAGCTTAAGCTTTTCTCACTTACTTTCAATGCTCTATAAGATGTAGGCATCATGAAATGTTTTTAAATGATGTTATGAATTAGAATTATAGCCTCTCACAATTTCATGGATGTTATTCATATCAAGTATTTTGATGCAACTTTTCCTTTGATGCCTGTAGGATATTTTAACTACCATTGTAATTGTGTCATGCTCTTAGTGGCCAACAAGGGTTTACCATCATCAGACATATTGTGGTGAAAATTTCTATTTCTATTTATTTGATTGTAATGATCTTTTCTATGCTCATGTTGATGTCTTTGATTTTACCCTTGGTTTCTATTTCTATCATTTTCTCAACCCTTTAGTAGAGCTCTATCTCTATACGTATGTTCATCTTTGTCAAAATTGGACATTAAAGAGGAAGATCAAGATGAGGAACTAGGAGAATGTCAATGACTTCTATAGTTCTCCCCATGGTCCATTAATTTATCTTTTCTAGTTTTAGAGGTGGTCCTAGGGCTTGAGGCCCTCCTTCATCTAGGACATACTCCATCTCATCTAGGATTTTTTTCCTTAGGTGAATGTATTTCTTGAGTGTACTAAGGGTTGTCATGAATATATGAAACCCTTGCATGAGGTTGGTCATTTCAATTTTCTTCAATATATATCTCATTAGTTGTCCAATGAATTTTCTCTTCGTATGATGCATTATTGCTTCCATCTGAAAGAGACATTATTATTAGTTAATGATGTGTCTAACTTAATGTTTTCTGAAAGATAAATCATTAAGACATTTATAGCAATTATGTATAATATAACTAATCTAGATAACTAGCACTATCCTTGGAAATGACATCAATGATAAGCGATGGGTACCCCTTATGCCCAACCATACGAATCACAAGTGTTCATGCTCAATCTAGTCGAATTCTATGGATGAGACTAGTTGTGGCATCTAGATCATTATGTCTTGATCATAGTTCACTATCTTCCAACTTGGAATAGTGGTAGCTTTGTCATCTATAGTTTAGTCCAAAGTGAGGCATATGATAATAGATATTATTTCAACCTTATGTTACTCCTAATGATAATGGAGAAATTAATTATTTAATCTAATTAACAATGGAAAGTAAAGTCTAAACTAGCCTACGTGAAATGAGTATCCATTCCTAACCATCCATACATGCCTTGAACTTCATGTAAGTACCGCTGGGATTACCAAGCGTAATGTTATTGGGCATACCAAATGATAACACTATTGGGTTACCAATAATTATACTTAAGCACTCATGATTAGTCATAATCATTCCACTTAATGATAGAAACAATAAAGAGTAATAAATGATAAACATTAACTAAGAAAAATAGTAAGCATTTATGTAATCAACAATAATAAAGCTAAGTGAATGTTGCAATGATGGAAGTAATCTTGATCTTTATTACCAAGCATGTAATATATCCAAGCATGTCACGTTCAAATAAGGATGCTATACAATCACTTAACATCATACTAAGGGCATGCACTAGAAACAAACTAAAAGAATTTTTTTACTTTTCAACTACCTATCTATTACCATCTCTATGTCTATATATCCAAAACCATGCACCCAAGTGTTATATTCATAGGCTAGCATAGATGAGATGATATCGAATACCTAAAAATGCAACTTTGATATTGAATACCTGATATCAAAGCCCTATGACAACATGACTCATCACATTTCATGTGTTTGAGACAAAAATTATTTTAAAAAATAAAACACTATAGTGCTTTGTGATCAGTTCTCAATAAAAATTCTTTGGATAACAAACACTATTTGTAATATTTGATATCTTTTAAAATTACATACAAATCCTCATACACACTATAATTTTTATCTTAATTCAATGATGTTTTCTAAAAAGAAAATAATTGTCCTACTTTCTATGATAAAACTTAACTAGTTATAAGGCCAATTCCTTCCATATTCATTTGAAAAACAATTTGGAAGTATAATATTACACTCACTACTTTACTTGCTATCTTATTCTTTAGTATCTTAAAACTTCCTTGTATGGCTTCAACTCTCCTAAAGTAATAATTCTTCATAAAGAAAGAAGAAAATGGCTATGAAATTTACTAATATTCCTTATGAGTCTTCTATAGAATATTTTCAAGCTAAGAAAAAACATACCTCACTAACATTCTTTGGAGTTGATCATTCTCTAATGGCTTTTACCTTATTGTGTCCATCTTTACTTGATTTTTGAAAGTTACATGTCCCAAATAAATAATTTTCTTCTTCATAAACTAACACTTCCTAGTATTTATCATAAGTTGGGCTTCATTCACCTCTTAACAAATAAGCTTAAAATAACTAGCATGCTTATCCTCATTAGACTTACACATAAGAATATCATAAAATAAGACAATGCAACAATTCTCAATAAACTAGTTTAAAATATTATGCATCAATCTTAGAAAATTGATAAGGCATTTTTAATTGAAAAGGTATCACAAGCCACTAAGAGACTATCTCATATTTTGAAAGTGAGCTTTCCTTCATCACCCAATATAATTCTAATTTTGTTATAGTCACTTTTAAAATCAATCTTGCAAAAAATATTAACATGAGAAGAAACATCTAGAATATTATTCATTTCTAACATAGTGAAACAATGCCTTACTATTATCATTCATTTTGTGATTGATCTATTTGTAGAGTCTATCTTTATTTTTTATAAAATTTTAATATCATTTTAATAGATCATATGGATATTCAAATAGAATACAGATTTATTTCACTATTATCCTATTCACTACTTTTGAGTTAATGCATATCCTCCCATTCTTCTTTTTTCTTCTATGAAGCAAGGACCACTAGAATTGGACAAGAAGAGATTGATTTTTTTACAAAACCATTTTTGAGAAGCTCCTCTACTTTCTTTTGAAGTTTCCTTCTCTAATTTGGTGTCATTCTATATTTCCTCTTATTTGTAATTATAGTACATATAATAAAATCAATTTGATATTGGAAATTTCTCATAGGTATCAACCCTTCAAGCTTCTTCTTAAAGGCATTAGAAAATTACCCTACAAACTCTTGCACTATTTATAGAAGATTACCTTTCTTAGGCACAAGTG
>MNCI01029447.1:9908-33188 GCA_015680685.1 Gnetum montanum
TAGCTCACCTTCTTCATTTGCTACTTGCTCCAACAAGCTTTGTACTTCATGGGCTCTTAGTTTTGATAATCGCCCTTGGGCATAAGTCCCAAGGGTTCTTCTAGTTTCATGCCTTAGCCCATCCACGATGTGGCGAAGTTGATCCCGCTGAGCGTACCCATGGCCCGAGCAACAATGTAACAATGTGTAATAGCGGGCCATGGCAGCATCCAAGGGTTTGTGATGACCTTGCTTCTAGCCTTGGATCTACTTATGCAAATTGGACACTCTGGAGTATGTTTGATACTTTTCGTTGAACAGTTCTAGCATCGTACTCCACCTCCTGATGGTTTATGATTCTAAGGACCGGTACCAGCTCTCTGCTTCTTTGGTGAGTGTCCTTGGGAACAACTTAAGTTTTTGCCACTCACTGTCTATATTCTGCAAGGCACAGGCATCATGGAATGCCTGTAAATGATTTTGCGGATCAGCATTGTATCCCCCTTCAAATCGTGGGATATTTTTCATGTCTAATCATTTGATCCGACTATCCTTTAAATGCCTTGTGGGAATCCTAACTTCCTCCATAATGTCAAGCATACTTTGGGTTGTGAGTAGGGGCTCATCATGATCATCTCTTTCATGACACCTATGATGTTTGCGTTGTTCCCTACTCTCCCTATGTCCTTGCCTTTGTCCTCTCTCTTGACTTTCCCATTGAGGTCTCTCGTCCTTTTTACTTTTATCCTCACCTTTATGTTCATGGTGGCTGCACCCAGATGTGGAAGGAGAGGGTGAGTGATGTGAAGAAGGGGAAGAAGAAGGGGAACCATCACCACGACGATGTTCTTTACCTTCTCTTCAGCTGCTATGGCCCCGATCATGGTGACGATCAAAGTGCTCGTCCTTAGCATAAGTGGTTGTTCCCTCTATAAACAGCTGGTGTTCACGTGCATCAGAACTAGGGATATGGATCGTTGATCATAGATTCTGATACCCAACCTCCTCACCATCGTTAGGAGGGGGAACATCGTTTGTTAAAGAACCTGTGATAAGGGGTTCTTCATCTCCTATTTCGCTAAGGACATGTGAGATCTTGCCCTTCAATAATGCATGTTGACTCTCCTACCTTAAGTCTCTCATACGTTGGGCATCTGTGGGATAATAATCCCTCATGTCAAAATCTTCTGCAATGTATTCAGCATATAGTTCTTGAATGCCAATCTGTGCCAAGGCACAGAAAAGCATGCAAGAGATTGAACGATCTAGGGGTAACACAATGTTACCTTGCAAATCTCTCCATCACAGCTATTTGTCTTGATGGAGAATAAAAGTAAAATTAGGGATATACTCATCGGGATGAGTATATGTCATCTTATATTGTTTAGGACTTGGCTGATTTTGGTTATGTGTTTTATGTTGCCGACTGTCTCGTGTATGATCCATAGGTGATAAGTTGCTCTTATGAGAAGAAGGCATTTTTATTGATGTGCTAAATTTACCGTATATAATTTTTCTATTGATTAACCTGAAGGTTCGTTCAGGCTCACAACGATGTGAGAGATATCCCTTATGTTCTATTCAGCGCACAAACACTTAGTCCCTGGCAACGGCGCCAATGATGAGTGGCAAGGTACCCCTACACTCAACCATACGAAATGAGCGTAGCATGCGTGATCTGGTCAAACTCCGCAAACTAAATTCCTACACGCCCCATGGAACACTTGGGGTTAATCATTCGTTGTCTTCCTAGACTTACTTTTTTTTGTCACAATGTATGGTTAAGTAAGTCTGAGGTATATGATTGTTATGGTCTTTTCTAGTTTTATCTCCTATGCTATGAGGTGAAGGGTTGAGAAAACTAACTAACTCTAACTAATGTCCTAAGTCTAAATTAACTAGCGTCAGCATCCGTTCCCACTTACCATACACACCCTGAACTATGCAACTATGGCTACCAAACACTAATCGTTACTAGGATCACCACACATAACGCATGTGCTCGAAGTGGTCGTACTAAGGAACTTAACTAGGAGGAAAGGATTGAGAATCTATCTAGCCTAAGTGCGATGAGTAGTCAATTCCTTGACTAACCGTACACATCTGCCGTGCATGACTACCACTGGGATTACCAAGCGTAGATCCTGGATACGCCACTGGGTTACCAAGTAGTCACACGAGATGCTCGTAATCAAGTCGTACTCATACTACATGTGATGAGCAGCCGATTCCTTGACTAACCTTACACATTCTTATATGCTTATAATCAAGTCATACTCATACCGCATTCTAGGAAAGCAATAAATAACAATTAAATAAAATCCTATTCCATGCACTACAAGGTTTATCCAATCAAGTTCGTCTTTATTGTCGTACACAACTTGTGTTTAGGTACAATGTTGCTCAAATAAAGATTTGTTCACTCTAGGACTCCTACTGCAGGTACATGGAAAATAATCTATCTCTAGAGTGATCAAACTGCCAGAGTTTCCCTACTTCTAGACCAGGATGGAAAATAAAGGAGGTGTCGCCTCTTATTTATGGATTTGGCGGCGGACCGCGATATCGTGTACGAGATATCGTAGGGGATGACACGATATCTCGTACACGATATCACATGGGATGCGATATCGCGGCCCATGCGATATCACGTCTCATCAGTTGTGAATCAAATCACCAAGGTCTACGCCTGCAAGGCTACGCACCTACAACCCTACTGCAACCTAGCAAAAACCCTGCTTAAGCAATTTGTGACCACAGATGTGCAACATGTGCCATGCAACAAGAACACCGTGGCAGATGCCTTAGCCACCCTTGCGTTAAACATTCCATCACATTCCTTGGCAAACCTGCCAACTTCAATTATTGAATGCGTAGAGCCCATCACTCAAGTGGAACACGTAGCCTTTGTCAGTGTTGTGGATACCTGGGAGTGGTATGTGGACATTAAGGCTTACCTACAGCATGGCAAACCCCCAGGTGGATTGACACTTACCCAGAGAGATGCAATCCATAAGCGTGCCTGGCAATACATGCTCATGGGAAATGATGCCCTGTGCCAACATTCCTACGATGGGATATTGCTAGCATGCGTGGGTGGGGAGCAAGCGCAGAAGGTAGTTAATGAAGTGCATGAGGGGCTATGTAGTGGACACATAGCACCCAGGGCTATGGCTACAAAAATCAGATGCCTAGGGTACTACTAGCCCCACATGGAGTGTGATTGCTTATCAAAAATCAAGATGTGTGACACATGCCAGAGATACAAAAATCTCATACACATAGCACCTGCAGACCTACACCCGACACAAATCACGTGGTCCTTCCAACGATGGGGACTAGATGTCATAGGGCCTATCATGCCTAAGTCCTCTGTGGGGCATAGTTTCATTATCACCGCCACTAAGTACTTTACCAAGTGGGTGGAAGCCATTCCCCTAAGGAAGACGACATCTCAGTAAATCTGCCATTTCATCTTAGACAACATCGTAACCAGATTCGGGCTTCTAATGACTATTGTGACTGACAATGGGCCACAGTTCCACAATATGGAAACCCAAACTTTCTACAACAATTTAGGCATTAAACAATCATTTTCCTCCCCTTATTATCCAGAGGCAAATGGACAGGCAGAGGCTAGCAAGAGACGGTGGGATGAGCAAATCCTCTACATCCTGTGGGCCTACCGAACGACGTGCAGAATGGCCACAAGTAAGACTCCTTACAGCCTTGTTTACGAATCTGAAGTTGTGTTGCCTCTTGAGTTGCAGGTACCTTCACTTTGGATGATCCTATTCGACGACGTTAGTGAAGCCCAGAACAACGAGTTGCAGATCATCAACCTCAATTCAATAGAGGAGGAGCGCACGCAAATGCTAAGACGCATCAAGCACTACCAGAGCAAGTAGCAGCAGAAGCATCGTGCAGACCCGTGTTGAAAACCAGTGCAGAAGGGAGACCTCGTCCTCAAGGTCGTCTGTGAGCACATGAGCAAATTCTCAGCCAACTGGGAAGGTCCTTACATGATCACTAAAGCCTTCAGGAACGGAGCCTTCAAGCCTGTGGACATGGACAACAACGAGTTCGCTAACCAGGTGAATCACTCGTACCTCAAGCCGTACTATGCCTAAAGCACAATGGTAGCCATCACCGTCTGCTACGACGTTAAACTGGCAATGGCACCGAGCAGCATCCTTAACGATGTTAAACTAGCGGCACCAAGCACTGTCCACTATCACGTTAAACTGGAAACAGCACCGAGCAGCGTCTGCAACAACATTAAAAACGGCATCAAGCACCGTCCGCTATGACGTTAAACTAGCAACAACAACAAGTAGCGTCCGCTACAATGTTAAACTGGCATGTACGGGCTATTGGGACCTTAAACTAGCACAACGGTCTATTGGGACCTTAAACTAGCACACGGTCTACCAAGACCTTAAACTGGGTTCGCGTCGCATCCCCAGCATGCACCAACACCAAATACACATCAAGTGAGCAGGCGTAATGCCGACGCGTGGGTGGGTCGTCGTAGCTCTAGAACGTAGCTCATGATACAATGGGAATGCGGTCTGGAGCATATGCAGCACCGCCACCCTTGGCATCATGCTGATCCTCTAGAGATGTCATAGGGCATTACACTAGCCCTCCGGACCTATCATTGTCATGGCCCCTTACCCTGATGGTAGCTCCTCGGCCAGTGCCTACGACTGGAGTTCCAGCAGTATTGTGGGCCAGCCACAATATTGTTGTCCTCTGGCCCCCTACCAACAACGTTCAACTATGTGGTACCTGATCCCATAATCGAACTGGGAACGCATGCCCCTGGTAGGGATTCCAGTGCATCCACACTCACAGCGGCACCTCCGAGGCCAATTCCTCCACACTGACATTGCCAAGGCCGCTACTGGCCTTCCAACTTTGGACATTGTACACCAGCAACAATATCCAAAAGCTGCAACAACACTAGCAACCAGCAAGACCTTTGCCCTCAAGGGCACAGCTTGCAACAGCAGCAAATGCTACAGTGCCACGAAGTGAGTGCCTCAACTAGCTTGGCTACTATAGAGTGCAAACTCCCATGGCGCACATAACACAGCTCGCCGCCTGGGAAACACCAGTGCAAGTTCCATGATGTGCGTAACATAGCTCACTGCATGGAACACATCTGTAGACAAGTCGAAACCCTACACAGATGTAACGTAACTCATCCTGGGAAGACACTTGTCCTACGGGAGGTCGAAGGATAGCTGAAGCAAAGGTGAAAATACACACGGATCCCTCAAAGCACTCTGACGAGGGATTCGAATAAACCTCACCCTTGCCCTTCTCCTGTGCCTCCTTCCTCCCTACTTTACCTCTCCACACCAATGCAACACTCTCAAGTGCGGTCAAGTGACGTCTCGACACTCACCAAGCAACGACCTTAGCATTTTGCCTACTGCGATGTTTTGTATTCTTTCTCGAAGTCTATCAAGCTTATTCTCCAAACATTGACAAAGAGGAGCCAATGAAACACCCCAAAAAATGTGAGGTTATTCTCGCTTCACCAGGCATCGTAATTCGTGCAGTGTTACAGCAATTCTTAGGGAGGAGAATGCTCTGAGTTCAAGTCAGCCAATTCAGCAAATTTTCTACTTTGGGCATGAATAGGCTCTACGAATCATCTTGCTTGTCCACATAAGTAGCTTGCCCAGGCTACAGCCTACTCAGAAATGATGCGTAGAGTTGGCAGCTGCATTCTAGATGCGCGAAACAGTTCAGCAAGTTTTCTAAGGCATGAAGTCTACTACGCTATGCTACGCCCCACTATGTAGCGTAGTAAGCTTCAGAAAACATTTGCAAAGTGAAGTGTCATGCTACGCAGCATAGCGTAGCATAGCAACATCTACACAGCCAGTTTCATCACCCAACTTCAAGTCCTTCAACAATGTCCCTTTCCGTTAGGAAGCGACGGACCATGTCTGCTGCTACACTACGCTAAGCTACATGGCACAGCAAGGCGTAGAAATCCTATGAAAGAGACAGAAGGTAACTCAAAGAGTAAGGCTAGCAAGGTTGCAAGTTTTGCAATGTAGGAAGCAAGGTTTGCAGATTGGCCAAGTTTTCACAACTAAGGCCAGATGCTACGCTACATAGCGTAGCAAGTATGTAGCGTATGTGTGTAGCGAAACGCAGGACAACGTGCTACACTACACCAAGCATGCTACACTACAACACATAGCAAAGCATGCGGGTGGTTGTGTGACATAAATGCACTTCACCTAATTGGACCATTGGCACATGTCTCTAGACGCTGACGGCACAATTACGGCATGGCAAGATCACAGTTGCGGCATTGCAGACTCATAGTCACAACGGTCATGAACGTCCAACGGTCATACTAGCACGTGCAGCACAAGCAAGTCAATGAAATTCTAGGGCATGTGGCATCCAAACCGCCCCTCTCCCGTGCCCTTGGTCCTATAAATACCCCAATGAGCAACATTCAAAAGATTCGGTTCAGTTCAATTCAAATTTTTTGTAAAGTATTCGACTCTTCCTCTGGCACTCAAGTTCTCCTCCTAGCACATTGCAATATCGAGCATTGTAAGCTTTCTATTTGACACTACAAATAGTTAGCATTCCCAACTGACATTTTGTTCTATCCCCTTTCTACCACTTTGGTAGAATCCACACATTGTCAGGGCTTAAGTCCGTGCCCAAGCACACAACCTACTTTTCTCTACATGTCCTGGTTACTCTCAGGATCTCTACACTCCATCACGCTGTGCAACCAACTGTATCCACCTTGATAGAGCAAACTTGTAGCTTCGGAGCAGTGCATTTTTCTAACTGTATTTTACTTTGTTTCCTGCTTATTCTCATGTGCTGCATTGTTTTCTGCTTTATTTACTTTCGAGCATTACTTAGCATTTTCGCCCCCGTTTTCAAATTATATGTTGCAAAAGGCTATATAGACATGGATTAAGTCCCTATCTAATTGACAAGACCATTCAGGGCGCCCCGTATCCTCACACACACCCAGCATGGCCCTCCCGCGGGTACAGGGTTGAAACTATTGCGCCAGTAGACCCCTCGGTGTTTTCCAGCCACCGACGTTTTCAGTCATTACACAAAGAATGCTAGGTAACAAAAGGTCCAAATGGTTGAATATGTCTAGTAGTAGTGGGAGCAGCTTACCAAGGTAAACTTGGATTTGATGAGGTTGGTAGCTAAAAATAGGAATCTCTTAATGGTGGGGGTTTGTTCCCTTCACCAAAGAACTAATTGAGAGACCCACTTGAAAAAATGAGGCCCTAACATTTGAAAAAGTAAAGAATTACTACAGTGACTAGGTTGGACTACTCAAGGAGGTCAATGAAAAGGAAATCAAATTGACTAAGGTGAAAGTGAATGAGGCTATCCAACAACTCTAGCAAAGAAGCAATGCATGGTAGTCCATCTTTAATGGACTGAATGCATATAATCAAGCAAGAATCTACTTGAAGGGGTTGCAAATCAAAGAGATAACCAAGTACATAGAGCTTGCCAACCTTCGATATGCAAACCTAGTGATGTTGACAATAAGGAGGCTAAGAACCAAATTGAAGAAGTAGGTTGCTAGTTGTTACCTCCTCTATGAGGTAGAGTTCAAGCTCTACAAAGATACCAAATAAAAGTTAGAGATAGCCAAAGCAAATCTTGAAGTTTTCAGAAGTAGATTCACATATTAACAAATTGTTCTTAGAACTTGGTAAGAAGGATGAATGACCACTATGAGCTACAGAACCTTGTTAGAACATTCAATGTTGAACATAAAACATTCATAGCCTATTTCATCAATGTGAAGGAGATGTTTTCTTCATTACCATCCCCATGGGATGTCCCTATACTAGCTAATCTAGGCAAAGCAGCTTGAACCGTATACAATCCATGGGGCAAGGAGGAGAAAATGAAGGCACTCTTGGATGCCTTCAAGTTTTTAACAATAGCAATGGTGGTAGTAAGCCAACCTCAACCTCCAATAGCACACCAAGATGTGATGAAGAAAATTAGAGTCACAAGAATCTCCATCTCTAAGCACTGTGTGAAGATTGCATCATGCCTTTGTCCATTTAATAGGCTCTAGCTCATTTTTGTCTAAGTGTTCAAATTTTTGTTGTAAAATGTACCAATTTTTATAACCCATACAATATAGCATTCAAAGATATTCATAGTCCATTAGTTAGTTAATTAGTCAAGAAAGTCCATACTTTTCCAAAATTTGCAAGAAACTCAATCCTATTTTTGTTTACTCGAGGACAAGTTTTCAATCAATCATGGGGGTATGATGAATCATCAATAAGATAGCTACATCAACACATGCTCGTTGATGTATCCTAGGATGCATTGATGGGGATATGTCAACACTGAAGTAGGCATTACCTATATAAATGCCCACAACCCTTGCATTTATGGCATCTTCTGGTCATTCCCTTAGCCAAACTCTTGTAGTTTCTTCTTGTAAAAGTTAGAATATTTTTCCTTTGAGTGCACGCAACATAGATTCAAGTGATTGTATGACATTTTATTCAAGTGCATCTATACTTGGGCACATTTGCATAAATGGGATAAAATTGACATTACTTCTATCCATCGTAGTACCTAGACTATCATAATTTTACCTTTCAGCAATTTATTTTATATGCAATTTACTTTATTGTTGTTAAAAAATTAATACTACTGTTTGTAAGTAACATGAGTACAACCACCTCAAGCAGAATATATTAACAGTTAGTAATCCTATCAATGAACACTTGGTAACCCAACAATGTTAATATATGTTTAGGATGTATACAAAAAGTAGGAACATATATTTTATGTTAGGCTAGTTAGTTAATTAGGTAGTTAATTTAAATATTAAATCTTTATTTACTCAATCATTTAGCAAATGGAGAAAAAAATAAAAGGCATATAAATATATATGTTGTGCCTCAACCACACTTAACCATATGCATAGATTAACATAAGTGTGGATTGGAAAGACAACAACAAATGACTATACAATTTACCATTTAGGAATATCAACCACTTAGGTAAATAAAGTTCACGAAATCCGAGCATATCATGTGTACATGCTAGTGATTCGTATAGTTGGGTGTAGTGAATATTTCCTACTCATCAATTGCTTAATACTTTCTCTATTACTAGCAAAAATATATATAAGAGCTTCTATCTTTTTTAGATTTGTTATAGCCATTTGATCTTTCTTATCATTGACATTAACTTAATTTTCCATATTTTTTAACTTCATATTATTTTTTTCTATCTTCAACTTTAACCCATTTTTTCTTTTCTTCAAACTCTTTTTTCTTGAGTAAAAAAGGACAAGCATTAAACAAACGTCCTTCATGATGGCAAAAGTCGCAACAATTAGGAAGATTATAATATGTAATTGGTTGAATATAAGTCTTTCCTCTTGCTTGTAATACCAAGTCCTTTATATGATTTAGAAGGTTGATTTCAATTTAAAAAAACATCTATGAAACAAAAAATTGTAGAAATAGACTCTACCTGCTTAATGGGATAGAGAATACCAATAATTTCCTACTCAATTTTCTGAAAAATCCACAAAGATTATATAACCCAACAAAACATGGAACTTTAGCATATTTTTCAAATTAGACATCAAAATCTGGAGTCCACTTACGAATGATCAATACTGCATGCATATGTATAAAAGATCCTATATCTAAGGCATGTTATATATATATACACACACCTTTCTAGCCTAAGCTTGGTTAGCGCAGTATTACCTATAATCTTTTAAATATAAGGAGTTATGTAGTTAGCTAAAATTTTATAAGTGTTATTAAGAATAGTAATAGGCCTGTAATTACTAATAGGTTGTTGTGCCAATGCTATCAACCATTTCACTATCAATACTTTGTTAAATAAGGGGAAGATTTGCTAATTCAATTGAGCAAGAAATTTTAGGCTAATTAAAAAAAACTGAGATTAATATCCACTTTCCATTTGTAAGCAATAAAATTATTGTGATGATTCATGAAAACTTTAAGATCCAAAGCTTTATCAACCATTTCAAAATTTGCAATTTCAATAAGTAAAAAAGATTGAGAAAAATAATGAGCATGGAAAACACTAATTTTGTAGCATTTAAGGATAGCCTAAATCACTATCATGAGTGTGAAAAACCTTTATTTTTGTGAATAAGGTTAATAATCTTGACAAAGATATATCAACAAGAGATTTTTTTTTTAAATAATGATCTATATAAATCATAAGGTAAGATAAAATCAAAAGCTTTAGAATCCTTCATATTCTCTACAATCTTAAAGATGTTAGCATTCTCCATCTTCAAATCATTTGCTAAAAACTATCAGCATTGATAGAACTCCACGGTAGAAGGGCTTAGTCCAATGCATTTAAGGCTTTACCAACTAGAAGCATAGACCTTCTCTATAAAAAGAATCAAATGTTTGTTATCTCAATGACTCTATCAAGCATCATATGATTTAGTTTCCTCCTTATAACCATTTTTCCATATCAGGAATATAAACAAAGTTTAGCATTTTTTACATTAATTCTATAAACAAAGTTTAATGTAGGAAACAAAACATAACAGATTTTTTGAAAAGATATTTATGACATGAATTTTCTTTAAAAAGGATACTTGAACTACCAAAGAAATTGTAGAAAAAAATGTCAATTACTCCTGTGCTATTTTTGAAATTCCAAAGATCGGAGCTATTAAACTTGATCACGATATGCTGCTACGTTCCGAGTCATGTTCATGCATTAATCGGACCTCCTTCGACGAGCACGTTCTCCCCCACGGATTCGCCGTCGTGGGTGAACAGATTGTCACTGTTTTTCTCGTTGCAGTCGGCCATTGCTGACACCAAATCTGAACTCGTAGATGAGGGAGGCAAGCTATTCTATTTGCTTTCATAGGGAATGCAGTAACCGTGGGCGCTTTTGTTTCTTCAGCGCTGCGGTGCCGCTGAGCACTCCTGTGCTCCGCGTCTCGCGGTGCCACCGTCACTCGTCACTAGTCCGGTGTTCGATGGGGTGCGAGGCAGCTTTGCTTGTGCCTGTTTCCCATAGTCTCGTGATTTCTAGCATTTTTTTGGGGCTTTGCTTGGCTGTTTTACTCTTTCTACTGCATTGTCCTGGGCCTTTGCGTTATGGGCCTTGTGGTGGTGAGAGCAGGCTGCGCCACCTCTCTCTTCGATCGTTGCGGTGGTAACTCCCTGTTGGTTTTTTTTTTTTTTTTTTTGCTACGGTGCTGTGATCCGGTGGTTGTTTGGGGCTGTAGCTGGGCACCTTTTAGTTGTTGCTATGAAGTGGTAGTGTGGGACTTTGCTTTGTTGCATTGGCAATGCAGGGTGTCCTTGTTGTGTCCTTGTTGTGATGGGCTTTCACGGCGGCTGGGGTTTCTTTTGTGGTTACGGCTATGGTGCTATTGTTCTAGCCATTGCTACGCTTCCTTCATGGGTTGGTGTGTCGCAATGGCAGATTCGTCTAGTTGTGCTCTCCTCAGGGAGTTCCTCTACCTCACCTTAAATTGACTTCCTTTTACGTTATGATATTTTTGAAGTAGTTTTCAAAAATTTTGCAACACATTTTATTTTTTTCCAAATTGTGGGGTTTTTACGAAGGTCTTCAAGTATTCACACTCAAGTCCAAAACTTTCTTCAGCCCCAGGGCATTCAGGTTTCTCATGCCCAATACTATGCCCGAAACTTCATTTTGGTAGAGCTATCCGATGCCTCTCAGGTCGAGAAGGCTCTCTCTTTAAAAATTTTTCCAACACGAACTGCAACTTTGATAGCTTGTGCCTGGAGGTTTGATTTTAATGTCAATGACCTAGCTTTTAACATAATTGCTTGTTACGTGGAATTGCCCAATCTTCCACTTATTTTTTCATCTATTGAGAGAGACATTGTGAGCACCCTGTGTTCTATTATTTTCAATCACTGTACGGTGATTAATGGAACTCCAATTTGTCACTATTGTGTTGAACTTGACATAGCTCTTCGGAAGACCTCATTAACCCTCATTGCTAATGGTAAAATCTTCACCTAAAAAGTAGACTATTTTTATCTTCCAAACTAGTGTAACTACTATTATAGGGCTGAGCATCATCTATCAACGTGTCTCTTCCTAGCCAAGAAGAAACAACCCATAGCATCTCAGCAAACTCGTTCCCCAGTCACACCATTGTGCCCACCCTTAGAATCCTTCAAGTTCAGATCTCCTTCCCCAACAGCTCCACAATCCTCCTCTCAGTCTAGCCCCTCCAAGCTACAAAAATGACAATCAAATACTCACACCTCTGCCCAAGTCATCCCCTCGAAGCCAATCACAAACTCTGTTTCAGTTGAGGAGTTTGCGGTGGGTAGTGGTAGGAAATGAGTTAAGGCTTTCCCTCGTTCTTCTTCACCCTCCACCTCCCCTCCTTTGAACACTTATGTGATCCTTGTCTCTACCAACAACTCCTTTGCCCTCCTGTTAGGAACAATGGAAGTTGATTCTTCGACTTCCAAACCTGTCGTTGACCTCTTAATCAAAATGCCCCTGGCTTCCCCATGAACCTCCTTTCATGGAACGTTCGAGGCCTTACTAGTAGGCTTCGACAGAAGCGGGCGGGCAACTTTATCTCCAGTCTTAATATAGCCTTTGATTTCATTCTCCTTCAAGAAATTAAGGTCTCAATCGACCTTTTATCCTTTTCTGCCCATTGGTTTCTTCCTCACTCCTCAATTCTACCGACATCCCACATGGGTGGGAAAGGAGGCATTGCCATCCTCCTCTCATCCTATTAGAAAAATAAAATCCTTCAAAGTGGTTCTGATTCTAGGCATAGAATTTCTTGGACCACCTTCTCCTCCTTGCACGGCCCTTTTGGAATTTGCTTGATATATGCCCCAAATGACTCCACAAAATGGGCTCTCCTTTGGCAAGAACTTGCAAATTCTCTTCCCCAAGTGCCTTGGATATTCAGAGGTGATTTTAATATGGTCGAATCTCCTCAAGATAAGCTCAGAGGAGTGTTTTTTCAACTACCCAATTTTGAGTATCAGACCTGGTCTGCCTTCATGAAAAGGTTTTACCTTTCTGATGGGGTGGACACCTCTGCAAGTGTTCCCCTCCACAATTTTACTTGGAGCAATCTCTGTTTAGGGTAGGTTTGCATTTATAGCAGGTTAGATAGGTTCTATTTCTCCACCCTTTCTTTTTGGCAAGCCTTCTCTGCTACTACGATTCATCACCATGCTACCTTATCAAACCATCTCCCTAACTCTATATCAATCCAGATTCATGACAATCCTAAAAGACAAAAATTCCATCTTTTCTGCCTACATAACAACTGTTTTTCTTCCCCTTCTGCCCAACTTCTTCTATCTAACCTTTGGAATTCTGAACCTAGACCCCTAAATCAAGTGGGTTGGATTCACTGGTGGCATTGTGCTTCATGTCGAGTGCGGAACTTTGCTCGTTCGTATGGTAAGGCGGTGGCTACTCAGGCTAAACAAGAATACAGCAACATTCACCTCACTATTGAACACCTCACTAATAGACTAGCTCAAGATCCTTTCAACACTCTAGTTCACAAGGAGCTTGCTAGAGCTCGATAAGCCTTTCAACATTGGGATGTGTATCGAGCACAAAGTGCCCTAACTAAAAGTAGACTCAATTGGATAAATATTCAAGATGAACACTGTAAGGAATTTTTTAAGTATCTTAATATGGCTCCCCCTTCACATTCTATAGATAAGATCTCTAGTAATGGTACCACCATTATTGACCACAATAGTATCCTCTTCTTTCTTAAGCACCACTATGAAACCTTTTTTGCAGCTACCGCAATGAACATCTCTTCGTTTGAAGCTGCCACCCCCAATTATCCTCGCCTTATCAATTCTACTATGCTACAAAGCCTCAATGTTGATATCACTTTGGTGGAGCTACAGGTGGCCTATTCCAAGTTAAGTCATGGGAAGGCTCCTGGTTATGATGGTTTCCCTGTGGAAGTTTTTCAAACTCATTAGGATTTGGTGGAAAATGATCTTCTACAGGTCATTAACGAGGATATCTTAATTGGTTCCCTTAGGCCCAATCTCAATCAAGGGGTTATTCGTCTCCTCCCTAAGTCCGAGGATCTTACCAATATCTCCAACTGGCGTCCCATAACTCTTCTCAATGTGGTGTATAAAATTTGGGCCAAGTGCTTAGCCTTATGGCTAAAACCAATTCTTGGCCAAATCATATCTCCCCAACAAACAGGATTTGTTCCTAGTTGATATATTTTAGACAATGTGGTTGTAGCGTGGGAAGGTCTCAAGTGGATGGAGGATGATGGGCAAGATATTCTCCTAGTGAAACTTGATTACGCCAAGGCTTATGACAACATAAATTGGGACTTTATCTTGCAGACCATGACCAAACTTGGTTTTGGCCCTAAGTTTCTACATATGGTGAAATGCTTATTCTTAGATGCTACCACAAGAATAGCCACTACCTTCAGCATTACCTTCCCCTTTCCAATACATAGGTCAGTGAGGCAAGGTTGTCCTCTTGCCCCCTATCTCTTTATCGTCGCAGTTGATTTTCTTTGTCATCAAATAAACCAAGACATTCAAATAAAAGTTCTCACTGGGGTCTGCCTTTCTTCTTCTCAACAACAAATTTTCAATATGCACTTCGCTGATGACTCTTTTTTTCTCGTTTAAAACATAGCTGCCAATTTGCATCGCCTCTTATTAAGGATGGAGCAATATTGCACACTCTCAAGCTCCACTATAAATTGGAATAAATCCTCTATCTATAGCTTTACTAGCAATTACTAGCATGTAACCAACTATACTTGGTAGTGGCTTCAGGATCAAGACATCATTAAGATTCTAGGAATCACTTTTCGTTTTAGAGGTCAACCTCTATGCTCTAGGAGTAGGTTATTTATCATATTCAAAAGAAACTTGCCAAATGAAAGACTAAACTCCTCACACTTGCAGGTAAATACCTTGTATGTAAGTCCATTTGTGCATCAACCCATGTGTATTACTCTTCGTGTTGGGCCCCCTCCCAAGCTACCTACTAGAAGCTAGAACGATTATTTTGTGACTTTATGTGGTCCTTCAAAGATTCTCAAAAAGGATTCCATTGTGTTGCTTGGAATATAGTTACTATCCCTAAGAATAACGGTGGCTTAGGTCTTTTGAATTCCTACAAGTAAGAAATTACCTTGGTTGCTAAGTGGTTGGTATAGCATTTAGATGCCTCAGATATTATTGGGACTCTCCTCCAATTAAGGCTTCATCAAGCATTTCCTAAAAACAAGCCCTTCTAGAAAGGTATCCATTTTGTCAATTGGATCCTTTCCCCCCTCACTATCATTTTTCCTAGCTCTCATGTTTTCAAAAGCATTTGGAGGGCATGGCAAATTCTACATAGTCACATTGACTAGACTCACATAAAGATCAACCCTATTTTCCTATCTAAATTGTGTCCATGGTGGTTACCTTTGTCACCTGCTTCCCTTGGCATCACAAATGCTAAGGTTGCTACCTCTTGGTATCAGAAGGGGGTTATTTCTTTGAATTGTCCTACGTTGGCTGGTCATTGGATTTCGAGGGTCGAGTCTAATAATTTGTAAGGGGAGTCGAAAGCAATGGGCCATTGCCTTATCAAGATTTACTCCTTTCTCCATGGTCATTGGCAACTAGATGTCACGGTGCAAAGCCCTTTTCATGGCCTTCAATGGATTAATGGGGTCAAACTCCTACCTTACTGACCATTAGTCCCCTTTCACCTTATGCAAGACCCATCTGAGGTCATTTAACATTGTAATAAGTCTTGGCACAAACAAGAGTCAGAAAATTTTTGGATCCCCCTCTTTCAACGTATTTGGAAACTACTAATCCTCCCCAAAATTAAATAGTTCCTCTGGTGTCTCCTCCACCATGGTCTACCAATTGGTAAACGTTTAGAATATCTGGGGATTCCCAATCCCAATTGCCCTCTCTGTGGTGGACAAGATGACTTTGTACACGTGTTTTGGCACTATCCCTTTGCTCAACATGTGTGGGAGTGGGCTTCTAAAGTTTTTCCATCATGCCATATTTGGCCTTCTGACTATTACTTTTGCTAATTTCAATTTTCTGTGGAAAGTTATTAGGCCTATTATTTTATATTATATTTAGAAGCGCAGATGCAATGTTGTTTTCAAAGAACAGATTATTCTAACAAATGTCTACTTACTAGGTTGGAGAAGTTGTAGATCTTTCGCCTCATTCATTTTCAACTCACATCTCAAGCATCCAAGTTCAATTTGGATAATCATCAATTAGTGCATCTCTTGCAGCCTTGGGAAAGACCTGTGCATTCTAGCATCACTTATCATCAGTAATCTCTGCAAGGAAGCTTCCCTTCTTTCAGTTGTGTGGAGCCACCTTTTAGAACTCTCTCTGTCCTTTACTGAGAGCTCTTTACCCCATCTATATTTATGCCATTCTCTCGTGTAATAGGTCAGTTAGAGTTGACGTTGGTAGTGCTCCAAATCAGATTCCTTCCTTAGTACTTGTTTATTTATAAAGCTGTTCCCAAGTCTCTCATTCATAGTTATCTTAGTTCCCCTTTCCCCTTAACCCTGTGACTTAATGTGGTTACTAATTTAGTTCCCTTCCCCTTAACCCTATGACTTAATGTGGTTACTGTAATTGTTTATCTTTTAATATTAATATTAATAAAACTTCTTTTTGGACCCCGCCCCCCTCCCCGCGCCACCCCCACCATGCGCTCTCCCAACTCCCCCCAAGGACAATGTTCATGCATGAATTTGGGTTGCACGGCAAGTGGAAGAGATCGATGAAAATGGAAAGCAACGAAGGCAAAATTGCTAGTATTTAGAATATTCAGGAAAATTCGTCAGTATTACTCAGCTTCGGCCAAAACCCGTCTTATAGAATCGCTCTGCAACTTTGAATGAAATCCAGAGCGGAGATTGATTTTTTGCAGTACACGGGCTGCCATTGCTCATATGCCAATCCACTTTAGGGAGCACTTTTTCTGTCTCTGTTATTGGATGTTGGAGGAAAGAAGGGTTTTTTGAAATGCTGTCGTTGGCAATGCTATCACAGAGCTGTAGCTTTTGCAAACTGCCTCCCACTGTAGCATCGCCAAGAAACTCATTATCTCTGCAAAATGCCAATAACAGATATGCTATCCGTACTTGCGTGAGCAGGCGCCGACCTTGTCACAGAATCCAGAGTTTTCTTGGCCAAGGAAGTCCCCTTGGAAAAGGAATCGCTGATGTGCAGGTAGCATTTTGCATTTCTAGTGAAGCATATCGAAGTTGGAATTTGTTTCAAAACTATTTCAGATTGTCGCTTTGATTGATGATAGTTTAATTTTTAGGTTTTTTAAAAAACAACCATGTACAGTGCTATTTTGAAATGGACGCCACTAGAATTCAGAAATGGTGATGTTACTCTGTTTGCGCTAGTATTTTCATGCTTGGATTATGTCGTTTATGCCCTACCTTGCGGTGAAATTTGAACGCTTGCGATTTTATTTTGGAAAGGATTTTTCAAATTGCGTTTGCTTCCTGTGAGCAAAATAGTTTCTGCCCTCATTTCCTATCTCTATCAGGTTTAGCAATACGCTGCAGAGTATATTCACAAACAGTTATACAAGTTTTAACAAAAATGAGTTGATGAGTCTTTTAAGCTAAAATTTACCTCATTTTATGTTCCTTCGTAGCACCAAAGTTGTAGATCGTTTTTAGTGTGCTGTCAAAGTTGGGAAATCGCAAATCAGTCTCTGTAATACTAGGCATTTTGTTTTTATCAAATCTTCAAGCATGAATTTGCATTTACTAAATAAAAAGTGGCATAAAAAACGTTTATACTGCCGGGCATGTTTTTAAAATTTTTCATGCCAACGCTGTGGTAGCTGTTTTGATTGATAGATTCAGAACAAAATTAGAAAGTGCTTGTTTCCTTAGAACATTATATGGTTTCTTGTCATGCCAGTTCTAAATGATCATCACCCAAAGGCTCTTCATCCTATTTCTATAAAGAAAAAATTTAAATAAAAATCTAGTGATTAGAAAAGTATTGATAAGTATATTTATCCTCTTTTCGAGCATGCAATGCTTATTATGTGTTAGAGATTAAAAAAAACATGCAAAACCTAATAGAATATGATATGGGCATGCAAAAAACTGTTGACAAGGTGCCTGACGCTATAGAAACCTATCATATCTATGCTTAGAAAACATAAGAAGGTAGAACTGAAAGACATTTTGTTAGGGCTGCACAATGGAATGAGGTCCCATTCTGCATGTCTCTGTAATTTCAGCTCCAAATTCAGCTTCTAGAATTCACCACGACTAGCTAGACCACGAGTCATGGTGGCTCATGGTGAAGGCACCACAGGTCATAGTACCTGAAATAGTATAAAAATAAAAAATCCTGAAACTGTGATGCACAAAACAAGTGGTGGTGTAGACCGGATCATGGTCAAGTCATTGTGGCTGTTCTGAAGGCCATGTACCTCCTGTAGTTTGAAATGTTATAGCATGGGTCAACCATGGATCATGGTGAGCGAAAAACATAAACCCTGAGGGACCACAGGTTATGGTCAATACAAAAACTGAAAATAACTAGACCATGAGTTGTGGGGCAGTCATGGTATGAAGAACACAACTCATGGTGGGGTCATGGTCTCGAAAAACATGACTTGTGGTGAGGTTGTTGTCTAAGATATAGGAACAGTAATTAGAGTTCAAATTGAGTTGTACCTCTGCAAATTCAACAGCAAAAACAAGGGAAAACATATGTCCTTGCGTAAACATCAAATAAACCCTGGAATTCATGCGTAAACATCAAATAAACCCTGGAATTCATGCATAAACATCAAATGAAGCATAAGCATAACCACGTAACATGAAAACATGCAAAAACCATGAGAGAAATGTGAAAGACCTAAATTTGATAGTTCAAAATGTAAGAGATTCTTCAATTTTTCAGAGAATTCTTGTGAGAATTGTGGAATGGCTGTGAAATGATGTGAGAGAAGTCACTTGTGAGAATGAAATGTGAGAAATGCTTGAGAGAAAGGTGTTGCAAGAACCATGAGAGGTTCAACTCATGTGAGAAGCATAATTAAGAGAATGAAAGAACTTGGGAGAGAGGCTGAAACGTAAAGAGACTTCAGCACAATACTCCTGAGAAAGCACACACACACAAATTAGGAGAAGAGAGCTTTGATTCTTCTTCAAGCAATGCTTTAACATGAAGACCAATTAATCCTCTCTTTCTATTTTTGATTATTCTCTCTTGTGGAAGATGATGTGTAGGCATTCCACATTATCAGGAGATTGATCTCATCCTTTTATTTATTCTAAATGAGATGAGATCCTAGTTGTCCATGCTTATCCATACCCATGATTATCTCATCCATAAATAAGATGATAAGGATCATTCCCATGATTTTAGAGACTCATGCTTATCTCTTCAAATCCATTCTTGGAAGGATCCAAGTCTATATAATTGTAGCAGCACATATTCATAAACATATAAATTTTGGATTAACAGATTGTAAGTGTGTTTTTTGTTCTAACAAAGTTCTTTAATTTCTGTTTAGCATTGATAGTAGATCCAGGGCTCTTTAGATTCAGATTTCTCATTTGGTATCGGAGCTCGGTTAGCTCAGATTCTTGACAACAGATTAGATTCAGATTTCTCATTTGGTATCGGAGCTCGGTTAGCTCAGATTCTTGACAACAGATTAGATTCAGATTTCTCATTTGGTATCGGAGCTCGGTTAGCTCAGATTCTTGACAACAGATTAGATTCAGATTTCTCATTTGGTATCGGAGCTCGGTTAGCTCAGATTCTTGACAACAGATTAGATTCAGATTTCTCATTTGGTATCGGAGCTCGGTTAGCTCAGATTCTTGACAACAGATTAGATTCAGATTTCTCATTTGGTATCGGAGCTCGGTTAGCTCAGATTCTTGACAACAGATCTCTCCAGAATGGCCCAAAATAACGGATCCATGTCTCTTCAAATTCTTGTATTCAATGGAGAAAATTATGAATATTGGGCAATCAAGATGAAGACACTTATGATCTCACAAGATTTATGGGATATTATTGAAGGTGGATTTCAAGATGCTAATCAAGCAACATTTCAAGCCCTGACAGAAGATGAAAAGAATGAAGTCAAGAAGCTTCGTAAGAAAGATGCAAAAGCATTATTCATCATTCAATCTGGGTTAGATTTGACAATCTTTCCCAAAATCGTCATGCATCCAACAAGCAAAGCTACATGGGATGCACTGGAGATTGCATACAAGGGATCATTAAAAGTTCGTGTTTTCAAGTTACAAGCTTTAAGGAAAGATTTTGAATCTTTGCACATGCTAGATTCAGAGAATATTGATCAATACATTAGCTGATTTCAACAAGTTCGAAATGGACTTGAATCTTGTGGAGAAACGCTTGAGGAAAGGTGTGCTGTTGAAAAGATCCTTCAAAGTGTGACTCGACGATATGATCCCATCGTCGTGGCTATTGAAGAAGCAAGAGATCTCAATAAGATGACCATGGTTGAGCTCGTAGGAAGCTTGAAGACATGAACAAAGAATTGCTGATCGTGAGGATTCAACAGCAAATGCATTTCAAACACAATTCCAGAGATCATTCAATCAAAATTAAAGATCGTCAAGTGGATCCTCATTCAGAGGATGTGGACGCGGTCACAGCAGATTTGGAGGTCGTGGTTGTGGAAGATCAAATCAATCAAATGAAGGTAAGCATTGTGATTTCTGTGGTACCAACACCCACAATACTCATGAATGTTGGTCTAGGAAGAAGCATGAAAAGAAAGGCAAAGCAAAAATTGTAGAAGATGAAGATCACCACAAGAATCACCAAAAGGTGAGCAATTGTTTTATACTAAAGAGGAGGAAGATCACCTCTTGATCTCTACAAAGGCATCATATGCTAGCAACAACAACACATGGTATGTTGATAGTGGGTGCAGCAATCACATGATTGGGAACAAGAAACTCTTCTCAAGTTTGGAAACATATGATGGAAAGGTCACCATAGGTAATGGGAAGAAGTTAACCATTGCTGGGATTGGATCGCTTGCCTTCACAACCATGCAAGGTAACAATTATGTTATTTCCCAGATCTACTTTGTTCCAGATCTTTCAAAGAATTTATTAAGTGTGGGACAATTATGTCGCAATGGGTATCGTGTTGCATTTGAAAAGAATGTTTGTAAAATCTCTAAGGTTGGTGATGATAAGGGTATTGCCATTATCCCTATTAGCAAAAATCAAATGTATAAGTTGCGGATACAAAAGGATGTTCATATAATATTTCACATTTGAAAATCTTTGGTTCACCCTGCTATGTGCACATCCCTGCCCAAAACAAACAAAAATTAGATGGCAAAGCTATGCCTTGTATTTTCATCGGATATTCTCCCATGTCTAAAGCTTACAGGTGCTATGATAAAAACAATCACAAGGTTGTTGATTCCCATGATGTCAATTTTCTAGAACAGGACTGCATTGACCACAATCTGTTTTTTCTAGCAGCCAAAATGTTTTGTGTAGGCACTAGCATCGGTGCGTTTTTTGAGCACCCTTCAGGCTATTCTCTTTCCAATGCCAAACCCACTCCAGCGACACCAGGCTGGCACACGTCTTGGGACTCTTTTGCTAGACAGGGGCGTCCTTCCTAGAATCACGGACACCATTGGAACTATGCGACTCCCAGGCCCCAATGGCTCTCCATTTCCGCAAGGTCTGCCTTGCCTATTTCCCACGCGCTGGCGTCTCTTCTTCCTCATTGACACTCCCTCCATTTTGTGCAACAACGGCTAGACATCAATTTCGGTGCCCCAGCTCCATGTTTTTTGGTTCCCGAGTCATCATTCCTTCCAGTTGCCAATTCCGTTATTCTGGCAGCATCCAATCTGCATTTCTTGCGTCCACCAACACATCATCCGCCCTTTTTGGACTCCCTTCCATCCACCATTTTATCCAATGTTGCTCCTTGTGGGCCTCTAACTCCACATGCTTCTGCACTGACGTCTACACACGTTTTCCTTCCTCTTTCTGCTATGTTTTCTGTAGAAACGCCCTCCCCGATCCGGTCAGTAGCCGCACCCTCCCAAGTTCTTCCCTTTGCGCCAACCATACGACTCCCCGGCGGTCTCCTTCTTCCTCATGGGTGGCTCTCTCTCACCTAGCCTCCCAAATGCTGGATCTGAATTTTCACTGTTGCCTCACCCGTAGTCATTTTCACCAGCACCATGTCCATCCAACCCAGGGTAATGCAGACGCTACCATTGCTCTCTTCTCCAACGTGGGTGATGACTTGTACGCGCTGCTTACGCCGATGGGGGGGAGCTCTGATGGTTTGGCAGAACCATCCACTATCGTCAAAGTTGCACTGGATGATTGTTGGATTGCAGCAATGGAACGTGAGGTACAGCAAATCAATAAAAACAACACGTGGACTCTAGTTCCTCGTCCGTCTAGTAAGCTTGTCATCAGCTTAAAATGGATATTCAAACTCAAGAGAAATCAATATGGTGAACTAGACAAATTCAAAGCTTGCCTAGTTGCTAAGGGCTATCTCCAACAGCAAGGCAGAGATTTTGATGACAACTTTGCTCCTGTTTCACGAATGAAATCTGTGAAAATCTTTCTAGCTATTGCTGCACAAGTTGGCTATGTGGTATATCAATTGGATGTGGCATATCAACTGGATGTGGCATCTACATTCTTCAATGGCGTTTTGAATGAAGAAGTCTATGTGGAACAACCCCTAGGTTTCGTTGATGAAGGAAAACAAGATCATGTGTACAAGCTTCATAAAGCTTTGTACGGGCTCAAGCAAGCTCCACATGCATGGTATGCACGTATTCATTCATTTTTCATCCAAGAGGGGTTCATCCATCTTCAATCCCAAACTACAATTTACAAAAAGGTATCTGGAGATGATTTTATTTTTGTCTATCTGCATGTAGATGATTTAATTTATTTTTCCTCTACAATTGCATTAGGAAATGATTTTCTTAATGCTATGCAAAATGAGTTTGAAATGTCTGATTTAGGGAAAATGTCATATTTTTTGGGTTTTCAAGTAATCCAAAGAACAAAATCCATTTTCATATGCCAAATGAAATTTGCCCGATCCTTACTTGAGAAATTTGGCATGATTAATAGTAATCCCTCAGACACACCACTCTCCCTTGGTATAAAACTTACCAAGAATGATAAATCTCCTT
>MNCI01029447.1:44483-82472 GCA_015680685.1 Gnetum montanum
TGAGAGCATGGAGACACTACTTGCTGGGAAGTCGTGTCCTCGTGAAGACGGATAACCTGGCCACTAGCTACTTGATGAATCAAACGAAGCTGAGGCCCAAACAGGCTCGATGGTTGGCCATGTTGTCTGAATTTGATCTACAATTGACTTACCGTCCTGGGAAGGAGAATGTGGTGGCAGATGCATTGAGTTGCCGTCCTCAACCTGCCTCTCAGCTCTTTTCCATCATTGGACCACAAACTTCACACGTTCAATGTGATGAAGTGTTACTGGCAAGAATTCAAGATGGGTTGAAAAGGGACCCTCACATCATTGATTTAATGAAGTTGATAGAAACGGGGCGAGCTCCGCAGTTCAAAATGAGGGATGGACTGCTTTGGTTTCGAGATAACCGGATATGCATTCCGGATTGGGATGGTCTACGCAAGGAGATCATCCGAGAATGCCATGACACTCAGTGGGCAGGGCACCCGGGACAGCAAAGGACCTTGGCTCTCATTGAGAGAACTTTCTTCTGGCCGAAAATGTATCGAGATGTGATTGCTTATATCCAGAAGTGCCTGGTGTGCCAACAGGATAAGGGGTCTACGGAGCGTCCGGGTGGTCTTCTCCTGCCCTTGGAAATCCCTCCTTTTCCATGGGCTACAGTGTCCATGGACTTCATCACGGGATTGCCAAATATTCAAGGTTTAAGCAGTATTATTGTTGTGGTGGACAAATTCTCTAAGTTTGCCATATTCATTCCCTGTTCGTCACAGTGTTCAGCTGAGGACACAGCAGCATATTATTTTGACAGGGTGGTTCGATATTTTGGGTTGCCCATGAGCATCATTTCAGATCGTGATCCGCGCTTCACGAGTGCTTTCTGGCGAGCACTATTTGGCATGATGGGTACCACCCTCAAAATGTCAACGAGCTTTCATCCGCAGACCGATGGGCAGACGGAACGGATGAATCGGGTACTTGAAGAGTATCTTCGTCACTATGTTCGTAGTGACCAAAAGAATTGGCCATTTCTATTAGGGATTGCCCAGCTGAGCTATAACATCCAGAAGTCCTCAGCTACTGGGTTCTCTCCTGCAGAACTAGTAATGGGAAGGCAGCCCATTACCCCTCATATGGTCTCTCCCTCATTGCAGGGACGACATCCCACAGCGGATGAATTCTTGAAGAGGTGGTCTGAAAATGTTAATACAGCAAAGTATCATCTGGAGAGGGCAGCACAACGAATGAAAAAGTATGCTGATCGAAAACGCCAGCCTCGTGAGTTCAAGATGGGAGATTGGGTCCTCCTGAAGTTGGACCCACGTCAGTTTAAACCGAAACAGGGAACTACCTCCAAGCTGATGAGGCAGTATGATGGTCCCTTCCGGATCATTGATAAAATCCAACCCTGTAACATATAAGCTTCAGTTACCGATCAATATGGACCGAGTCCATCCAGTTTTTCATGTCAGCATGCTGAAGCCGTTGTCGGATGGGTTCCCATATCCAGAGAGAAGCCTCTCAATCAGAGAGCGACCTTGTATACAATCTATACAAGGAAAGAGAGCAGAATGCATCCGGAATTTCCGGACCACTGGCCATGGGACAGATTTGAAAGTGGAGTTCCTCGTCCATTGGAAACATCGTCCTGACTCAAATGATAGCTGGGAACCACTGAAGCGCTTGAGGTCCCAAGAAAACTTGATCCTGGACTTCTGTAGGGAGCAAGCAATTGACCTCCCACCTTGGCTGCTCCGATGATGGAAGGAGAAACCTCCCGTGAAAAAAAAAATCAGAAGAGGTGCGACATGTGGTGCCTTATAGGATTCGAGAGCGAATTCCTATGGGAGTCGGCCTCAAACATGGGAGGAAGGTGCCTGGAGCCATTCAAAGTGCTCTATAGGCGATGGGGCTTAAGATTCAAAGAGGGTTGAACTTAAGACCCCTAGATCTTGTGATCAAACGAGTCAGGGGACGCCCTGGTACTCATGGATCCCTAGGTCGGTGCGTTCTATCATGTTGCAATGATAGACCACTTGATGTCCTCCCATAGCTTGGCATTTTAGGCAAGGTATGGAAGGATGGATAGTCCAAGTCTTGAGGAGTGATGCTCTTGACTTGGGTGTCAGATGCTAGGATGAGTCCGGATCCTAGGAAGACGGTCGAGTTCAACGAAAATGCTTTACGGCCTTAGGCCCTAGCAGTTGGACCTTCCAGAACCAAAGATCCCTTCTAATTGACTCAAAATAGCATGGGCGTACTTCCCCGGAATTGACGGAATTCTCCCTTGGTTTTGATGAAGCAGCCTTGCGGGTTGCCCAGGCCATGCTCTGAGGTCGTCGCTCGTTTTAAGCGGGGGAGAATTGTGAGAGAGGTAGCAGGGTTGCTGGTAGCCTGCTACCTCCCCCACGGTTCGGGGGCCGTGGGGGCACAAGGGGTCCTCCTCTCCTTGTGTCTTCGGAACCATACTGGCATGGCAGTTCCATGCATTAGTAAGAGGAGGCTACGACCTACCTCATTACCCCACTCGGTAGGACCTTGCCTGGGAGGGTTGCGTAGTTCAACTCTGCGTTGGGGTGTTTTACCGGGTGTGTTATGGGACGTGTTATGGGTATGTTGCGTGCGCTCCTTGGAGCGCGACACCAACTACCAACACGCGGTGATGAATCTGGAGGGTTCAGCTGGTAGTCCCCGTGGTGTCCACGTGAGTGGAGCAAGGGAGCGCTATTTAGCTTGTTAGCGAATCGTGAATATTGTTTATGAAACACCGCTCAGGAGACATGCTAACACTAACACATTGGTTGTTGGCATGTGTTTCAGGATTGTTGATTGCTAAGGCGTATTCCTCTTGAGTTTTGTCCCGATTCAGAATCTGCTTGGGAAACTCTTGGGGTGCCGAACAACGTACTTTGGGGCAGCGTTGTTACATCAGCACCATCTTTACGGTTTTGTCTTTAAGGAAACTGAGATTGGTGAGGTGTCTCTTCGTGAGCACTTTTTCACAAGACATCACTCTTGTATTGGTATCTTTTCCACATTCATCCTCTTTAGTATTTCTTTCTTTCGTTCCATGTAATTGGTATGCTACAAACCTCCCTTTAATTTCTTTATCCATGGTTCTCGCTTATTATTTCGGCACGTCACTTCACGAATTAGATATTGTGAACTAAGGTACCACTTCTATTGGACTCTTTTGGTCTTTTTGTGTTATGTTGCATATGAAACTAATAATTAGACATTAACACCATAAATGGACACTAGCATTCCCTTTCAAACATTAGTTTGGTTGAAAATCATTGTTTCGACCACCTGGGAGGAAGGGGAACATCTTGCTCCCCGCAAAAAGACTGGATCAACCTCTGGTTTGTCTGTCTGTTCTAATGCTCTCCACCTATTTTCTGATTCAGGGCTGTCTTTCCAAGGAACGAGGAACTTAACTTTAGATCGGTTGTCTTCATGCACAGTCTTGGAAACATCTATTTGGTTATTGATGATAAAGATCAGTTATATATTTATGGTTTGAAAAAAATCAAAGTTTGATTTTTAAATCAGAAAAATTTACAGATTTGTATAATGTGTTAGAGGAATTTTGCATAGATTTTTATGGTGGCTATTTATTTTTCACGATTGTCTTTTATTTCACAAAATCAGTATTGGTAGAAACTAAAATTTGTGATGCAGGCAACATGTTAGAAGAGTTGGAATATGATATTCCATTATAGATTTTTAGCTTTTGGCTCATGTATATTTTGTAAGGGAAATTTAAGGCTTTGTATCACTGTTACAGGAAAGAAAGCAACATGGCTGTTATAGTTTTCTTCTACAACAAATTATTTATTTTATAAATACTATGTTTTCCGGTAGTTGAACTCTTGGTATGACTGATTATGTTTGGTTGTGCATAGTTTAAAACTGATAAGGTGAATTGGTTAAGTTAATTTGCTTGTAGCTGAACTAGAGAGCTATCAATACGATTTCAAGGTTAGTTGTTTTGACATTTGTATTGCACTTTGAATGCATTATGTATATCAAGAGATGTCAGTTGTCATATTGGTATTCTCTTCCTACTAGATCCTTGCACTGATGTTTGTATTATATAATTTTCTGTGTTTATAGTTTACTTTTTGTGTTGAAATGATTGTTGTCAATGCTGGTCTGAATACTGTTTGGATAAAAAAAAAAACATTCACCCTTGCATTTTTAAATCAGCCTGCTGCTACATAATCTACTCAACCAATCAATCCCAGTGTCATCCATTAAATTCCATTGTCTTGCCTTATAATTTAAACCAGACACTGCCCTTTCTTCCTTGAACAGCTTTCTTAATTTCTATTGCATAAGTCTGGACAACCATCTGCAAATTTCTTCAAGCTTTCTTAATCAAGTTACCTGGTGTCAGTTTGGTGCAACAGAAATCGCAGCAAAAGAGCACCAGTTTAGTTACGCTTCCATTAAGAAGTAAACTACAAAGCGAAATCTGTAATGAATATGAATAAGTACAACTGTAAAACAAGGTTTGCAGCAACCAAACTGATGTTGGAAAATTCCAAAACAACCATTATATTTCACAAAGCATAAGACCGTATAAAAAAATTCTATATTTTAGGATCTATTTTCATTTGAAAATATAATAGAAGGTTGAGAGCAATCAACAGATAACACTAAGTGATGCATTTCTCAAGAAACAATTCGTTCATTAGATACAACAATGAAAAAAGCACATACTTGTATTTCACATTCTCAAAGAACTCAACATGTTCTTCTACCCCCAATTCAGTGCATTTCTTTTTCAACTGTAGCAATCTCCTTTTATCTTCTTCATTTCTGCAGCTTCCAACAAATTGCAGCTTGCAGACAATATGCGCATCTCTGTAGCCTTCTGGACTTTTTTGGAGTCTCTTTAGAGCAAGAGCAAAGGCATCCAATTGAAGCCCGTGAGCCTTTGTTCCAAAGATTGTAGAAGTTTAATATCACTATACCAATGCAATATACTAATACGTCTAATTTGACGTAAACTGAAAAAACTAACAATGATAAATTTGGTTGGTACCTTTTCAGGACGAAATTGTGCAACCGAAATAAAATTTTGTGACTTATCCGGTCTTTCTAAGGGAAGTGCCTGCTTGTTCCATAAATCATTAAAAGCCAACAGTTATTTTTGCATGAAGCAACCTGCATAGCAAGTAATAAATGCTTAACTAGGCCAACAGCATTAGGAAAAGTGCATGTATTGATAAGCATTTAAAATTCTTATAAGAAACAATCAGTGTAAGAAAAAAAATTTGATAAAACTGAAACGGCAGTTTCTTATTATGGCCATGTTGAAATAACATTTTTATAACCATTTGACCTCTTCATTTCATGATTGTTAATCTGATCTTGAAATGAAAAATCAAGAAGGATTACTGCCCCAGGCACATATACAGGGACTGATGTTTTTTAATCATTCAAAAGGGTGTTTAGGAACCGTGACACGATTTATTAATTATAAAAAAATCCCAACTCACGATTTTGAAACGTAGATACGCAAGTATAACATTTCTCAATCTTTCTGTTGGGATCTTCAAAATTCATTTTCCTTGTCTTGACTGCTCCGCATGAGCGATCTTACTTTAGCTTTATGCCAAAATTTCATTGTTCATCTCAGAGTAGTCACCACTCAGAAGTATCGTACCATTTCCCAACACATTAATTTACTAGGATGAATTTATACAATGTCTCCTGCCACAGTAAGAGGGATTCACAACAAACATTGTGAACTCACCTCCTGATTATGGATACTACGAATCCTTTAGTAATAGTTTGAAAATGCAGATCAGATCATGGATAACCTTTTCAGGCAAAAATCCTGCATTGCGAACTGCCTTGAATTACAACCTAGATTTATATAATTAAGAAACAATTTAAAACAAATATTTTTACAATAAACATACTTTTGATAAGGATAAAATTTAAAACATATAGTTTCAAGTTTTGCATAGACAAAATATGATAAAGAGAGTCGATAACATTAAACATCAAATCTTTATGTTTTGTGTTTTCTTTTCAAGGTTTAAGCTTGGCTCTTTATTCTTGCTTAGCTAGTTGCTCCCTTTAGGCAATGACACCCTTAAGACATTGAATAGTTCAAGATCTATATCAGGATCCCTAGCCTCTCTAATACTCCAAATGTAACGACTAGGATGTGCAAGGCTGCTCTCGTGAGTTGAATAATTACGAAAAGAATAAACCAATATATCAAGCTATGGCTCAGAAATCCATTTCATAATTCTTCCAGCTTTGTACTCATCATCCATCATATCTAACAAGGCATCCAAATCAGCATTTTGTTTCCTGTGTCGGCTTAGGAACTCTAAATTTGCCCTTTATACTGTAGTCGACATAGACAAGTTATTCTAACCTTTGCATTTATCAACCTTGTACACTTTCTTAAATAATCTTTTGGACAAATAAAATTAATTAAATAAAAATGCCCCCATCTCAATAGTTGTAAAAAGGTCACATGTTGACCCTTTGGTGCTAATAAAACAATGCAACACTAGTTGTAATAGTGAGTACTTCAAGGAGAAGGTATTTCCTTGGTTTGATATTTTGATTTTATGCTTTCTTCTTGCTCATGGAACTCTCATCCATTCTACTCTATGGTTTTATTTTATGGGAGAACTTTAGTGGAACAAGGGCTAAAGTATGTTTGCTTAGTTAAAAGAGAGAGAAAGAGAGAATGTTTGCTTAGTTAAAAAAGAGAGAAAGAGAGATTAGAAGTGTATATTTCATCATCTTGGAAAGAATTGAACCAAAGTCCTCTTAGTTAAAAGGGTAAGATATTATTTTTATTCTTTTGTTTTTAAGGATGGCTTCAAGGAAGATTGAACCTAGGACCTAATTTTGGACTTGTTTTAAAAAGAAAAAATTAATTGACAAAAAAATGCAACCACCAAAAAAAGGTAACTGCTATAGAGAGTAGTTACATTAAAGGAAACCCAAGTGAATAAAAATGGCTAGGTAGAGGGAAAAATGCAAAGAAAGGGAGAGAAAAAGGAGAAAAAGAGGATTGCAACAACCACAAGAACACTAGGAGCACATCTTCAAATATACACAGGTAAACTAAAATAATAATAATAGCAACAACAACAATGAATGAGGAAGATTGTAGGAGTACAACAGAGAGAGAGAGAGAGAGAGAGAGAGAGAAGGGGCCATTCAAAGAGGTTTTGAAGATTGAAGAAGGTGGACACATAGTTCCTCCCTTGTTTCACTTGTAGCTGAAATATGATTTTATCTTCAGAATTCTTTCACCATCTTGAATGCTTATTAAATCTAATTTTAAATTTTGAGATTTTGGATTGTTGAATCCTTGTTTTTTGTGGATCTCTCCACCCATACTCGCAGTCTCAGGCCTAAATGATTTGGATGAGAATTGTTTCTACATGAACTTGGAACCACCCATAAAGATTTAGGGCAATTTAACATAAAGATTTACCAACAAGGGTCAAGGATCCCTGATATGAGGATGGGTACCACCAACAAAAGGTGAGAGCATCTTGGGCTCATCTTGATTTTGGGAATCTTCAAGTGAATTTTTTGAGTATGCGCAATTTGGTGATTTCTCAGATTTGGCCTTGAATTTTTTTTCATGGAACTGATTTTGGATCCTTTCTATGATTCATCAGCTTGTGAAATTCTTAACCCTATACTAAGACCTGCACAATTCTGATTTAAAAATCTCACTACAATTTATTGAGAAGAGAGGCTAATAAACAAAAATCTAATTTAAATATTTTCTTCCAACCACAGATTTTTTTTCATGATCTAATTTTGCTGAATTATTAGTTGTAGATTATTAGAAACCAAATGAATATGATCCAAGAAAATTTCTCATATCTTTAAAAGGGGATAGCTATTATGTTGTACAAAACACCCAATAAGCATAGTTTCATTTTCCTTATGACTGAATATATAACAAATTATTATATCAGTAATGATTAAGCCTTTGTTCAGCTGGGTATGGTAGCAAATGAATTTTGTATCTTTCCCTTTACGAACTAAAACTAAAGCCAGAAGTGTGGTAGCATCATTGATTTCAAGATCGACTGAATTTGGATTTCTAGTGGTGATGTAGTATGATTCTTACTTTGATGCTTATTGAACATTTGGTTTGTATTTGAGCTGATTTTATATTGTCAATTTTGTTAAAAGAAAAGTTGAGATATTATTATGTCAACGAATGGATTTGAAATTATTGTTTCTTATGGGTCAACTGTTTAGATGAGCAATTAGTTGATAACCGTGTTCAGAGATAATTTATTTTATGGTCCAAGAAAATCAGAATTGATCAGTAAATAAAAGAAATTCATATTTATCCAATCTATCAAACAACTCTTGCATAAGATTTTTAAGGTAGATAGCTTTTTTTTAAATCATCTTTTATTTCAGGAAATCAATATTAATTGAAACTAAAATCTGAGATGTAGCCAATGTATTGGAAGAATTGGAATACAATCTTCTATTATGAATCTTTAGCTTTTGGCTCATATATATTTTGTATGGGAATTTAAGGCTTTTGTATCACTGTTGTAGGCAAGAAGGCAACATAGCTAACACTGGATGTTCTTTAACAGCTACACATGATATTACATGCACTAATATTAAAGTGTATTGGCAACTTATTTGATATCATTATTCATGATTGTTTGTTTGTTGTTGCTAGTTGTGGTGGCCTTGATTCTTCTGTTAGATTTTCATTAAATTATTGTTTCACATAATTATCGTTCTTGTTGGCTAGCTATTCAATTATTATCAACGTTCATACTCAAGTTTCTAATTTCCCTACTTGTTGAACTATAAATATTGCATCATTATTTATGATATAGTGAACAGATATAGAGATGGTTTCTCACTTGCTACTAGATTTTGCAATTTCTTTGGTTCATGGATTATATATTTTCCTATAGTTTCACTCTCTATGACTGATTATGTATCTAAGGAGAATTGATAGAATATGATTTCAAGTTTAGTTGTTTTTACATTTATACTGCACCTTGGATGCATAGTGTATATTGAGAGATGTCAATCGTTGTATTGGCATTCTCTTCCTACTAGATCCTTGGGTTGTTGTGTGTATCATATAATTTTCTCTGTTATGCTTTAGTATTTTTATGATTAACTGATTGTTGTCTGTGTTATTCTAAATGCAAAATTGGATTTCTGGTGATTGATTAATCTTTGGAAAAAATTTCAGCTTTACATTTCAAGCAACATTTTGGGGGCTTCAAGTATTCACTCTTGTTTCCTAGAACAGGTTACAGTTGACATCTGTAACTTTATAAACATCTCATCTATAAATATGTGGCAGTAAGTCAAGAAAATATCAATACCCTTTTGGCAGTTCTCTCCCTCTCTTTCATTCTCTTCTATGACTGCATCCTCTTTGTGTTCTCTCTCTCTCTCATTCTTCCTTTAGTTACTACTCTTTCGATCACAACATGGGATCAATGTAGTTACTGATAAAAGGTGAATACGGTTTACAACCAAGAACTGCATGCTTCTTCATCAACCAACTATTTTTCGTCATTCTATTCTAAGTTAGGATTTTGCATATAATATCTAATTTGAATCTGCCCGTGTATGTTTAAAACTGTTTGCGAGTTATTTTATTTGGTAAAGTATTATTTTGGGTGTTGTTCTTAAAATTACATGGTTAAAACTATTTCTGAGTTTGGTTGTTTAGATGCGTACTGTTTTGGATGTTGTTCCTGAAACATGTCTAGACATGTCAAAAGTAAGTATAGGTAGTAACTCTCAAATCACTACTAATGAGAGTATAGGAATTAGAGCAAGAGTCCTGGTTAATGATAATCCATCTCACTAAATGTCTTCAGTGAAACTAGATGGGAACAACTATTTGGCGTGGCCTCGTTGTTAATTGTTGGTTATCAAAGCTTGTGGGTTGTATGAGTACATTATGAAGAAAAAGAAGAGACCCGCTACTGATGAACCATCTCAACAAATAGGACTCTAGAACTCGCTAGTAATGTCATTGGCTTATTAATTCTACGTAACCATCTATTGCCCATGGCTAATTACTCTTGAAATCTGCACAAATATTTGATAATGCTACAGCTCAGACATACTCACAGGTTGGAAATGATGGGCAGATTTATAAACTATGAAAGAAGGTTCAAAAGACAAAATAGGGTGATTCAATTATTGTCCAATATTTTGTGGAACTTCACAATTTGTAGCAGAAATTGGAGTGTTATCAACATTTTTAGGTTGAATGCCCCTATGATGTTAAATTTCAGAAGTTATTGGACAAAGGATGAGTATATGACATCTTAACTTGCTTTAGTCCTTGAGACACACATCTTATGCACAACAAGAGGAAAGCAAAAGAAGTGCTATGTTGCATCATGTTCTGCTAGCAAAGTCTAGTATGGTGTTAAATCTTTCTCAAAAGGAGGGAAAATGAAGGCGACTCAAGGGACTTTGGACAAGGATCAATTGAAATGTGATTATTGTGGACGAACTAGAGATACAAAAGATTCTTGCTAGAAATTCTATAAGCATCCTTCCTAGAGACGAGGAGGAAAGAGAACTACACCAGCTCAATCACAAACACAATTCTAAGAGGCAACCGATAATATAAATCAGGGCAGTAGTTTAAAGATTGTTAATCTCTCTAAGGAAGAAGTTGACATTCTTCAGCACTTCATAAGCAAAATGGATACTTCTTTAGCTATATCTTTTTCCAATCCTTCAACCTTAAATTTTGCATACTCAGGTATATCCTCTAAACTTTTTAGCACTTCTGCTCTTGTTAAGTAAAATCCGTGGGTCATAGATTCTAGTGCTTCTAATCATGACTGGCTCCTCCAACCAATTTTATTCTTACTTTCCCTCTTTGAGTAGAGATAAGATTCACATAATAGATGGTTCCTTATCTTATGTGTCAGGAAAAGGTTCCATCCATTACACTTCTACATTAACTCTATCCTTTGTTCTCGATGTTCCCAAGTTTCCTAATAATCACTTGTCCATTAGTGCTATGATGAGAGATTTAAATTGTAAAGCAACATTTTCCCCTATGAATTATGTTTTTTAGGGGCTGAAGACAAGAAGAACAATTGGTCATGGTGGGATGTATCTATTAAAAGAAGATACAACTCAGTTTTTTGCATTACGCTCAGTTAATCATGCTATTCAGCTAGATTCCTTCTTGTTTATTCAATAGAATTTGGTTTAATTGCATCAACTAGGATATCCTTTCACTACAAGCCATGTAAAGATTATTTCCTAGTTTATTTAATTGTTAATTTAAAACTTTTTTGTGATGCTTCCAAATTTGCAAATCATACACAAACCTTTTATTTAATTAGTAATTATAAAAGTACTACACCTTCTGTTTTGTTGTCCATCTAGATGTTTGGGGATCGTATAACTATGTTGCTATTTGGATATAGATGGTTTAATACTTTCACTGATTATTTAGTTACGCAACTTGGGTGTATTTAATGCATAACGAAAGTGAAGTATTTTCTTGTTTCCGGATATTTCTTAGGACTGAGAATGATGAATAATACACAAAAGGGGCATTTCAAAGTTGTCTCCATGATCATGGAAAATTACACCAAACTACCTATGTGGATACACCAGCTTAAAATGATATTGCAGAGTGAAAAAAATGTCATCTCTTAGGGGTAACTTGATCCCTTGTATTTTCCATGAATGTTTCCAAGGCCTATTAAGACGATGCAGTAGTTTCAACAGTCACTCAACACACGTGATTTACAAACTCCTTTGAGGCACCTCCAAGGAAGGTGCACTTATGTTGTTCCTCCAAAGGTCTTTGGAAGTGTGTTTTGTACATAATTTTTGAAAGACCATCAATAAACGTGATCCACGAGCCTTGAAATGTGTTTTCATTGGGTATTCTACTACTCAGAAAGGCTACACACCTGTTATCATCCTCCAACCATATGAATATTTGTTAATATCAATGTAATATTCTGCTAGACCAAGGCCTACTTTTCTAAGTCATCTCTTTAACAGAAGGATACTAATGAGGAAGATATGATATTAACCAGATCTCCCTTACGGATTTCTAGGATTAACTTGCAGGATAAAAACAAGGGGAAGGAGAAAAATAAAGAAGAGGAAATCAATAAAAATGAGAAAGGAAGGGGCAGTGAGCTAAAGTTGAAGGGTTATTCATGCAAGAATAAAGCCATCATGCATATCTCATTTGATCAATAGTTATCTTAAATTCAGCCCTACTATAGTCTCCTACAAGTAAGTCTAATACCTCAATTCCCCTTCCTCTTCTAATATTAATGATATTAATTTGCTTATTGCTCTCATGAAGGGTGTTTGGTCTTTTACCCAACATCATATGTCTAACTTTGTATCTTATAAATCTGGCTCCCTTACATAAAACATTTGTAGCTTTCCTGCCTTCTATCTTTGCTCCTCAAAATTCTAAGTAGGCACTTACTAATCACAAGTGGAAGGCAACCATGATTTTAGAGCTGAAAATCCTAGATAAGAATAACACATGGGAACTCGCTTCTCATTCCACTAGATAAAACCCTGGATTTTCATTATAAAGAACTGACACGAGCATTTAAAGATTCAAGGCTCGACTCGTTGCAAAAGGCTAAACTCATATCTATGTAGTTTACAATTAGGAGACATTTGCTCTAGTGGCCAAAATGAATTCTACCAAGGTCCTCTTGTCTTTTGCAGCAAATCTTAGATGGGATATACAACTAGATGTGAAAAGCACATTCCTCCATGAAGATCAAAAAGATAAGGTATACATGAAAATCCCTATGGATTTTTCTTGTCAAAAAAAGGGGAAAAAACTGAAGGTAAAGTGTGCAAGCTAAGGAAGGCTCTGTATGATCTGAAGCAATTCCCCAAAGCTTAGTTTGATAGATTCAACAAAGGTATATTGACATACAAGTTTAGACAGAATAATACAAATCATAGTATGTTCATCAAATGATACAATTGTAAGATCACAATTCTTACTGTATAAGTTGACCCAAAAGAGGAAACCAAGTTGAAGGGGCACCTAGCAAAGGAATTTGAAATGAAAGACCTAGGAAAACTGTAACATTTCCATGGATCCAGTTTCTCAATGAGATAAAGCCATCTTTGCTTTCCAAAGAAAATGTATTCTTGCTTTGCTTAAGAAGATTAGTATGTTGGGTTGCAAACTAGCAAAAGATTAGTTGGTAGTTTGATTCAAAGAAGATAAAGTGGATACAGAGAAATATCAAAGATAAAGTGGACACAGAGAAATATCAAAGATTAGTTGGTAGATTGATTCATCTCTCTTACAATCACCTGGACATAGCCTATGCAGTTGGTGTGGTCAGTCAATTTATGCATGATCCCCAAATCTTTCATTGAAGTGTTGTTTAGTATATCTTGAGATACGTGAAGTCTACATCAAGAAAGAGACTACTATTTACTAATAATGGTCATTTCAAGACAAAAGCATTCACTGATGCTAACTAGGCAAGTTATTCTGCTAATAGAAAGTCTACATGAGGATACAGTACATTTGTTGCAAGCAATTTGGTCACTTGGCAACGTAAGAATCAACAATTGTGGCTAGATCAAGTGCAAAAGCTGAGTATAGAGCTATGATATAAGGAATCTGCAAACTCTTATGGCTTGGAATACTGTTGCAAGATCTGAGATTGTTGAGCAAGAAAGCATTTCTACTCTAATATGAAAACACGGTTACCATCAATATTACAAAAAACCAAGTTCCACATGATCAGACAAAAAATATGGTGATTTATAGAAATTTCATCAAGGAAAAACTAGATGAAAGATTTGTTTTCATATCTTTTGTAACATCTGCAGGTCAGTTGGCTGATGATTTACTAAAGGTCTCAATAGTATGCAATTTCATTCCATTGTATGCAAGATGGGCATGAGGGATATCTATGCTCTATCTTGAGGGAGTGCTGGGAGAGGGACCATTGTGTTGTTGACAGTTGTAAGTAACATAGTTGTAACTTTGTAAATATCTCATCTATAAATATGTAGGTGTGGGTCAAGAAATGATCAAAAAGCTTTCAACAATTTTCTGTCCCTCTTTCATTCTCTTTTCTATAACCACTTCAGCTCTGTATTGTCACTCTCGTTCTTCCTTCAGACACTGCTCTTCAATCGCAACATGACCTACACTCTGTTACTGCATATCAAAAATATCATAATATTGCTTATCAGACATCACTATTTGTACAGGTTTAACAATTGATAAACATACTTTAAGTGAAGTTTTGCCCTTTTCTGATCATTTGCCAACTACACTATGGCTATTTTCTTAAGGTCCCAACTCACCATCAACTCTGATAATCAATCTCTTGATGATTGTTTCCAAAGCTTCCTGGAGAATTTTTGTTTTAAACATCCACCTTTGACATATATTTCAGACACAAACTCAGCAAAGAAATGGAGTCTGTCCCAGTCTTCAGCATGCAACAAGCAGTTCTATTCAGCAATAATTACATGCGGCAGTCTTCAAATCTATCTTTGCCTCTTATTTAGCCATATTCATAAGGACTCCATCTACAGTTTAGTTATATTATCATGTGGTTTTATATTAACCACTGGCTATTTTAATTTTATTGACATGGATCCAAATTAAAATTTCATCATTTATTATTTTTCCTATCATTTTAGTGTATACAAGATGCTGATACCTCATGCAACTTCTAGTATCTTCTATTTTTAGATGTTTAAATAATGACTGTTATTTGTATTCACGGTTATATGGTTTAAACAGATAGATCTTCACGTGGAGAAACCTTAAGAAATGGAAAATATGACTTGTTTATAATGATATTGGAATTGCAATATAGTACAGAGGAAAGAAACAGATGCATGCAAGTGTCAATATCAAAATTAAATACTTTCCATTGCTTTCTCTAGCTACCATTTTGAGCTACTTTTGTGCACTGCTCTTTACCTGTGCTTTCTCCAATTATGTTGATGGGTCATGTGTTTCCCCATGAATACCTTTTATAGCCTGTCATTTTGTTCTTCATTGTGTAATGCTACTATTTTTCACACTTTCTTTCCTACAAGAACAAATCTCAGTACATTATTAAATTTTATAATGTTATCTGCACCATGGTTCTGTTCATCCAAATCGTCTTTAATGTCTGACTCAGTACTAAGATTTCTTCAGGATAATTTTACTTTACGGTCCATTGATTTTTATTGATACTATGATGCAATGCATTGCAACCTTTTCGTAATACCCATGCATGGATATGATGTTCATGACCTCCATGTGCAAATCCATCAATTTTATGCACTATTTTGCCTCACCCTTGGTCAGCATGCTTTCGCAGTCATAGACAGTGCCTACAGCATGGACCCGTGACATTAAAATATCTAGCAGGATGATTTTTTTCTTCCCATTTACTGCCAATTGACATTTTCAGAAATCACAATCCTTGCACTTCAACAAGTACCACCATGTGCTCTTATATTATAATAATAATCCATAACAATATAATTTTTCCCATAATTGGTGCCTTAAAATTATTCTCTAACAACTTTGATATTCTACTTCATGCTTCTTGACACATTTTACTTTATACCATATTCTTCATGCTACAGTTGGTACTTATCCTTGTGTTCCCTAGTTATATTTATATAACGTAATATAACTGAGTCATGTGACTCCAGAATTGTCATATCTCTCCATTTTGTATTTGTTCATCATTGTCTATACAGGGTACTTCATATTAGATATTTGGAAACCATGATATGATTTTTGGCTATCACTTTATTTTTGCACAGGCATTGGGATCATGTGAACTATTATTGCTTAGTGAATAGGGTAGGTTTTTGCATGCAAGAGGCTACTGATATTTTTTATTTATAAAATGTTTTTTTCCCACTTTATGCCTATTTTTACGGATGCCTACTGCTTTGCCTATCATTTCTTGGCATCCTTACCGTTTTTATTAGCCTGTAGATTTTTTTCTTTTTTCATTTTTTTTACATAATTCCCTTTGAGCCTAAGCCCAAGTTAGGGGTGTTACAAAATGGTGGTAAAAGAGTACAACCAAACTTAATATTTAAATTGGTTTATTTGGTGTTTCCAAGGCTCCATAAAAGAAATACTTACAGAAGGATTTTTTTATGCATCAAAGGTCCATCAGTCCATGTACGAATCTTGTTGTACTGTTACTTTCTTGCTCTAAGGAATAATGTTATCTGAATGAAGCAACTGCACATGATTGGAATTAGCATCACATTTTTCACCTCTACTTTTATTTCAGATTATCATTATGCAGTCAAATCCTTAACCGGGTGATCAACTTCAGGGGACATGCAATGCAAAGCTCTTAGATCAATAAAAAGCATTTTACAGCATGCACAGTTGCTTTAGGCAATTCAGTCTTTAAAATTTAGAAATTCAAGATAAAGCTTGAACACCTAAAAAGATACTGCATATTCCAATTGTAAAACAACAAAAATTAATAAACCAAACATCATGAATCACTGCCTATTAAAACCTTAAGTAGTACAGTAAATTATCTAAAAATGCAACAATAAAATAAAACAAAATCGCCATGAAACACCAGTGATCAAATATCTAAATCTATATAATATTTAATCCAAAAATCTCCATCAAACATGATCTTATGCTTTGCTTAAAGTTAACTTCTAGCGCAACTAAACATTAATTTTGTTTTGAAGAAAAAAGAAAAGTTTCATAACTAGAATAACATGATGTAAATTTTGTCTACATTTCACAAATCATCATTGACAAACAACATTTTAAAATCTAAATATAACAGTATTAATAAACTCACACTGAAAAACTCATAAAAAGCAAAATTATGTATGATGTTTCCACTAGTTTTAGCTTGTTGCAAAAACTTTCGAATTACCTGAAGTGAAGTGGTATTGCATGGTGGGTAGACTCTCCTAATTGCATTTGGTATCTTCCATAATTTTTCAATATGTGATTGTGTCCATGAAGAATTAACAAGTGCTAAGTTCACATAGGATCCCACCCATCCATACATCAAAGTCATCAGCTTATAATAAAGGGCTTTACCATATGATAACCAGAACCTGTCTTGGACCAAAAAAAAAAAACGTAAGAGACAGATAATTGCTACTTATGAACCTTGGATTAAGAAGAGATTCAAAATTTCAAGATTCTATGATATAAGTGACATGTAAATTTCAAGAAAACTAAAAAATGAAAAACTATATTAATTCTTTAGGCAACACAAAAGGCCAAAACAATGAATAGCGATTGTCCAGTCCATAGACATCTGACATTGACCTAAACCATGGAGCTGTACAGGTTACATAAAATTATAAAGAACAAGAACAATCCTGTTTTCACTTGTGCAGTATTATATTACAAACTAATTAATGCTATTAATGTAATTGCAGTTGTCATACTTTCTCATTGTTAAATATTAACCAAAACTATTTATGAAGGTGTAGGAAAACAAACACTTCTTTTAGTGGTATTTATTGCCAGGCTTTGTTTGACTAGTCTCTGGCTCAATGAACCATTTCTTTAGGCTAAAAACTACTAAGCATGGAACCTCCTAGATAATATTTATGTTCCTTGGATTTTGCATAGCATAAATAACATAGCTTCCAAAGAAATCTTAGGGGCATGTGTCCAGGAACAGACAATTCTATTCTATGAAAACTTAAATTTCCATGCAACAAGGATACATTCATTTTAACAAAATGTGGATATAAATACATATTGAAGCCTATGTTACAAAGTGTCAAGATATATTTTTGTTAGAAAGCATGCAGAGATTTCCACATGATTAAAATAACCATTACATAGAAAATTACATGATTAAAAGCATGCAGAGATTTCCACATGATTAAAGCATGCAGAGATTTCCACATGATTTCCACATGCAGAGATTTCCACATGATTAAAATAACCATTTCACACTTTAAACTTCATTTGAAAATTACATAGAAAAAACTTTGAATTGCAAAATGTCATAAACTATGAATAAAAATATAGTTGTATGCTCACCTGCTGGCAATAGCAGCACTGTTATTATACATTGAATTTCGCATTAAAACACGAGCAAGCATGTCAGAGCTAATTGTAGGGTAATGGGTATAGCATGAAACTCTGCAGCCAAAAGCACATGCAAGAGGGTATGTAAATGCATAACCACTTGTATCGAAAAACAGCGCAGGTGTTAACTTATTAAGAGCTTCCCATGCAAGATATACTGAACCAAGGCTCTGCCCTAAAAGTGTAAAGTAATTGTATGTTGCAGGTTCAATCCACTTCCTCCTAGACAAATGCACCACCTGTCAATGTTAAAATAAACAGCATAAATTATTATGACTGACTCAGAAGAACACAGTGATACGGCAGTTGTTTCTATAATAGAAACTTGTCGGTAAGAATTTGTTAGTTACTTCCTACAAGTTAAAAGGTTAATCCCACTTTGTTATGCTCAGAAATACAGCCATTGTGGAAAAGATAAGGACCAAAATTAAAGCAGTCGGTCTATATAGTAATAAAAACAGTTTGATTCAGTTCAGTTCATATAATAAAATATGCTTTCTAGCCTTATATATCTCAATGAAATGTTGTACTTGAATGAGACTAGTATCAGCTTCCAAACAGGGATAGGTAATGAACTCGATGGGAAAAACATCTACAATAAACGTTAACTTTCTCATGAATGCTATAAGCCAAATATGAAGCATACACTTGCATAAGACTTAGATACAATATCGAAGCAAAGTTTCGATTTTTTATTTTCAGATTATAAATATTAAAACGTATTTTGAAATTGAACTTTTCATTAACCTATAAGTAAACTGCACGTCACTGAAAGACTATCTTGTAATCAGCAATTAAGGTAGGCCTTTATGCAACTTGCAAAACTCGTATCAAGTATGCCCTACAACTATGCCTTTCTTCATGCTTGTATAGGCAGTTTGCAGAGTTTGAAATTTTAGCTGCCACTGTTCAATATCTTACCAGAAACATTTATTACCATATAGGATCATTGTTTCCACCCTTTAACCAAAAACTCAACTTTACTGAATCAAAAGTAACCCGTGTAATTCTTATCTGATGAACCAAAATGCTGGGTCAAACTCTGGCCGGAAAATCGGTAAACCTTTGAATTTGGTATGATAACTAGCATGCTAAAAATATCAACAGCCAAATCCATTTTTAGTTCCTTGTTCAATGAGAAAACAAGCTACGGTTCGTATAAAGACAATTAAGTATAATTTGCAAGAACGGATGTGCTCAGTTGCCAGATCAATATACATCACAATTAAAACAAATGGAATCTCGAATGTTAAGCGTTATTCCTAAAATATTTGTTGCTAATTTGTAAAACATGTGCGAAACAACCAAAAGCGTATACTTTGGGACCAAAAACCCCAGGACAAAACGCAAAAGATGCAAACTACAATGTATAAGCACAAGAAGTAAAAGACAATGTTCAAGAACTTGGCATTGCAATTGAATTGAAAACTGAACATGCCTGAGGAGGAGACAGCAGTTGGACGCCGAAGAGATTGAGAGCTCTGGAGCGCAGAAGCTCAGGAGATGCTTCCAGATCACCTGTGTAGATAGCACACGCCAAATATGGAGCTTCCTCCTGGAACGCCTTCACGGCGCACCACAGGACTCTCTCACCTCCGCCCCCATCATTGGTGTACGGATGAAAAAACGCCACAATCTTGCGCCTTCTGCTCCTTCCTGCAAGGATTTTCGCAATCATGTATCCAATTATAGCAATACCGAAGCCCAAAATGCATGCGCCAATCCATGCTATGGCCACCACGTCCATCTCTTATACTCTCTATCTATCTCGATTGCTGTTGCTGATGCTGCGGGCCTTTCAGTGTAACTTGGACAAAGATGTTTCTTTGAATTCAGTTTCTGCAATCTGATTGAGATGCTTACAAAGATGTTTCTTTGAATTCAGTTTCTGCAATCTGATTGAGATGCTGCTCGTTTAAAACATCTGCATGGAATGCACGATTTGCGGCGTTAGCGAATTTTTGCACTCCGATCCGTTGGCTACCAGTGCCGACACGGTCAGCATTAAGCGTCTGGCCCTAATACCATTCCAAAATAGTTGCATCATCAAATTTTTGTTCGTAGAAACTATTGCGTAAAACACGTGTTTCTTGTTTTTTTCTATAACTTCTTTATTTTCCCCTTTTCGAATGCGTTGTAAAATTCCAAAATCCAAGTTGAAATGTTTTTTTAAAACCGTTTCTTATTATTATCTTAGCAATGCACTGTTTAAAAAAAACACCGTAAAAAAGTTTGAGTCGGTGACGTCATAAATTTCCAGGCAGGTTCTGGATCGCAAGTTTCCATAGGCGGGTGTCCATTCCCACACGTTACCCAGCGCCACGCTGATTAAAAACTGCAGTCACCTGTAAGTTTTTACGTCTCATGAAAGGTTTGACAACCACAACCTCTCAAAAACATTTAGAATAGACCTTTCCTTCTTCAACCCATTTACCAGCTGAAGATTCAGATATCCTCTTGCCTTAAGCTTTCTTAAAGGATGAAAAATTCGAATCCAGTGTCACCACTTATGTTAATTTCAAGATGTTAGTGAAAAAATCAAAATTACATATTATCCGCATCATAAGTTCAATTCTGCTACGTAGCATTGAGTTATAAACTTCTATAAATTTTTTGGGTATATCTATGTTTCACTTATTTCAAGTTCCAACACCCTTTTGAAATTACATAGTATTCATAAAATGGAAATTGGAAATGGGAATTCATTTTTTTACCAATTAATAGTTTCTTTTTTTATGAAACTTAAATTACTTAAATAATTAGAGTTACAAGATTTGCAAAGATTACATCACTAAGAAAATATCCAAATGAATGATTACATCCCTAAGATTACATCACTAACAATGAGGTGTTAGCCTAGTAATATGGGTCTTGGCCTAGTAACCCTAGGTAATGAAGCATCATGGTTGGCCGCATCGACATAGGGTTTGACTCATTAACATGCACCTATCAATGGGGCTCCTTGTTTCGCCTATAAATACACACTCACTAGCCACATTTATGGCATAAGTCTCATAGTTGTAGTGAAGGTCTAACAGTTTTTCCACTTAAAAGTTAGAATATTTTCTAAGTGCTTGCAGTAGGAGTCAAAGAGTGTACAGATCTTTATTTGAGCATTGTTATACCTAAGCACTGCAGAGTGTGCGACAATAAAGACGAACTTTCTAATAAACCTTGTAGCACTTTGAAATAGACTAATTATTTCATTTATGCAATTAATATTTTGAGAAATTTTCTTTAATACTTAAAGTAACTAATTTAAGCTAGATTAAGATAGATTAAATAGTGATTAATTAAGCACATAAGTACAACCACTTCGAGCATACGCTTGGTGCTTGGTAATCCTAGTAACGCTTAACATTTGGTAACCTAGTAGCATTAAACATATTCAGAATGTGTACGGCAAGTGGAAATGAATGCTTATGTTAGGATTAGTCAAGTGTTAACTAGTTATTAGATTAAATTATTAATTAAATATATAATTCTTTCTTCTTTATTTTTAGGCAACTTAAAAATAAAACATAAAAATGATAAAAATCATATGTCTCAATTGCACTTAACATACCTTTGCATTTCACAAGTGTAATTGGAAAGACAACGATTGCAACAGTTAGTTTTACTTCCTAGAGACTAGTGCACTTAGAGGGCTATAAGTCTATGGAATTCGACCAAATCACATGTGAATGCTTAGTGATTCTTATGGTTGGACGTAGGGTCTACTCACCACTCATCATTGGTGTCGTTACCAAAGACTTGTAGTTTGATATGTGTGTTATCTAGGACTTAGTGAAATTTATTTAAGATTGTTGGAATGAACCCTAAAGTCGTAATTAGTTGAAAAATAAAAATAATAATCATACTTAAAGCACACTAAATTTTTCTTCTAATCCAAAATGTCTTCTTCTCACAAGCATAATGAATCAAAATTGCCAATGCCCCAAGAATTCAAAGTGATGTACACTCATCCAGATGACTTTATACCTAATTTCACCTTTATCCTACATCAAGATAAACAACTATGGTGGAGAAATATGAAGGGCAACATTATGTTGTCACCCGACCAATTTGTTTCTAGAATGCTGCTCCAAACTCTTAAGAGGTTGGGCATTCATGATCTTCACGAAGAATACGTTGTGCAGGACCATGACTATTGGGACTATTGTCCCACAAAAACACAATGCAAAAGAAATCAACACCAGGAGAAGCACCATGAAGCTATGAAGGGAAAATGGTTCACTAACCCCTTGTTCTTGTTGAGCCAAAAAGACAATGAGGATCCTCCCTCTAGGGATTCTCAACATGAAGATTTTCCATCCCTTCACTCCAATGAAGGGGACTTGAACTCAAACTTACAATCCACTATCAACAATCTTGGTTCAGGCAAAAGTGAGAGTTAAGGTAGGGGCTCGGGCAAGCATCATGATGATGACAAACTTAATGACTGTGATTGTGATAAGTGGAAAGGATGTGATAGATATCGGGGTGGTGGTAGTCCTCCTCCATCTTCGCCGTCTTCATCTACATCTTCTTCTTCCTCCTCTAAATCTAATTTAAACCATAGAGGATGAAACCATGATGGAAGTGAACAACAGGGTAATAATGATCGTAGGCCCGATCATGAATGAAGGGGTAGTAGAGGACATTATAAGCATCATTGAAATCATGATGATGATGAACCTTTGCTTACAACTTGAAGCATGTTGAACATTGTAGAGGTAGTCAAAATTCCAACCAAGCATGTGAAAGATGGCAGAATCAAAAGGTTGGATATAACTCAGATCTACAAATCCATCTTTAAGCCTTTCATGATGCCTATGCCTTGCAAAACATACAGAACGATTGGCAAAAACTTAAGTTGTTTCCCAAAATACTTACAAAAGAAGTAGAATGTTGGTACTACTCTTTGGAGCCAAAATCAATTTTTTGATGGAGTACGATGCTTGAACTATTTAATAATAAGTATTACATGTACTCTAGAGTGCCCAATTTGAGAAAGCAAATCCAAGGCTAGTGATAAGAAACACATGAACTCTTGGACATAGCCATGGGTAGGCATTACTCTTTTTTGCACAAATGTCTTCGCCATGGTTATTTTCAACAAGAGCAGCTTCACCATATCATAGATGGACTCCGATCAAAAATGAGGAGAACTCTTGGGGTCTATGCCCAAGGGAGATTGTCAAAACTATAGTTCCATTAGATGCAAAGGCTCATTGAGCAGGTTGCAAAAGAAGAAGAAGAGTTGAGGAAATAGGAAAATGTTAAAAAAATATAACTAGGAGCCTTCCATTAGAAAAAGGAAGGTCTGATTCTGTGATAGTGAGGGGGAGGCATCACTTGATGAAGTGTTGCAACAAAAAACCTTGTTGATTCAAAAATCTATTTCTAAAATTTCAACCAAGTTGGATGAGATATAGGAATCTTTGGATGAAAAATTCCAAACTGCTTTGAAAATTATAGAAGAATCCAAAGAGCAAAGTAGTGACCATGATTGCAGGAGAAGGAAGAAAGCCGAATGTGTCTATCAAAGGAGTAAGAGCAAGGCTGCTGCAGTAGAAGAGGTTGTGGAGTCCGAATTAGATGATGATTGTGGATGTGACATCTGCCAATATGAACATCGTAAGGGATGTTGCCCTATTGTGTCACACTTGTAGGAGTCTGAGATGTACACTTTAAATCCTAGGCTGGCAAGAAGGTAAGCACCTAGAAGATTTTCTTATTCTCAAGGCAATCTTAGGCAATTCCACCAACAACAAGCTTATTATCCAAGTGGAGCTCCACCACAAGCATATGAGTAGTACCAGCAATGGTAGCACCCATAGTCATGGGGGATGCCACCACCAAGGTAGCAGTACCCTTATAGGCAACTAGATCCGTATGGTACTATGTTTAGCAACCCATGTTTCTACGTGACTTTTCCAATCATGCTTCTTTTTAGCATCACTACTACCCTTTGGAGTATTATAGAACTCATTCTCCATCTCTTAGAGGGGAATCCCCATATCCCTATCACCCTCCTCATCCTTCTGCATATGTCCCTCCATCCTCAACCCAATTACCACCTGTCCCATCCATGCAGAGTGAGATTCCCACACAGCCACAACAACATAATGCCATCAGGGCCATTAACTTACAATTGGTTCCTTCATTGAGAGGTTCAGAACCCAAACTCAAAAAAAGATCATTCTTTTGAACTGCCTTATAAAGTCCTCACGAACTCATGCAATTGATCATCCTATGTCTCCCTCATCCTCTGCATCTATTCCTTTTGAGAACCCTTCAAACCAAATGCCTCCCAAGATTTGCAAAGTCATGTTAACCCATGCTATATCATATTGAATCAAGGTTGGTAATCTTCCTAAGGAAAATAGCTAATTCTAGAAGTCCTCTCATCTACTTGCAGATTGTTGGCAATAAGCCATGCATGGCTCTTCTTGATTCAAGTTCTAGTGTCAATTTAATTTCTCATGAAATGTACATAGCCTGGAACCTACCTCTTTTCAAGATGAGCAATATTCATTTAGAATTGGTAGATCAATCCATCATTGTTTCCTTGGGATTAGTGAAGGACATTGTGACCATTATCTATGGGTGGTCCTATCCTACTGATTCCCTGGTGATTAAGGTTGATAATCACAAGGGGGATTTTCCAATAATTATGGGAAGGGCTTGGTTGAGCACTGTTGATGCACAAATGGGCATCAAAGATCTTTCCCTAGAAATTTTCAAGGAAAATGCATTCGAAAAGATCAAGAAGAAGAAAGTTCCATGCATTACGTATAGCAATACAAGGTGCAACTATGTGCAGAAGTTGTAATCTATCAAAAGCACATCAATCAAAGCATGCAGACAATGTGTAGATGAATCTAAAATCCAAAAGTACCTATACACAACAACCACAAAACAAGAGGGTACCTAGTGGTTGACAGTTAATCTTGAAAGTAGCACAATTTGCATAGAACCAACTAAGAGCTTTACTTATGCCTATGTTGAAGGCATGGATGAACTAAAGCAAGTTCATCGCCAACTCTTTGATGATGAACTTGATGATACTTATTGGGGAGAGTTGGAAATACCTAAAAGTTTTAAACAAGAGCCCTTAGAGTTGAAAAATCTACCTACCGACATGGAGTATGTATTTCTAAAAAATGGCAAGCTGGTAATAATTAATGCCAACCTTGCTCTTGAGTAGAAAAAGATGCTACTAAATGTGGTTAACAAATGGCTAACAACCTTTGCTTGGTCATATCCTAAACTCACTGGGATTGATCCTAAGATATGCCAACATCGCATCTATATTGATCCTTCCCTCAAGCCAAAGAGGCAATCGCAGCAATAGCTGAATCCCAAATTAAAGTAGATTGTTAAAGAGGAAATTGAATAGTCCCTCAAGACAGGGTTCATCTATTCAATTGTAGATAGTGAGTGGGTTATCCCAATTGTGATTATGCCAAAGAAAGGTGGCAACTAGAGGGTGTGTATTGATTTCAAGTTGTTGAACATGGTGATCTATAAAGATCATTTCCCACTACCATTTGTGGACTAGGTGTTGGACACTATCTCTGGGCATTACTATTATAATTTTCTAGATGGTTATAGTGGCTATAACAAATTCAAATCATGCCATAAGATTAGGTCAAAACAACATTCATGAGTATGTGGGGGACGTTTGCATAGAAAAGGATGCCATTTGGTTTGTGCAATAACTCTACAACTTTTCAACACCTTGTCCTGATCATTTTTCAACAGAAAATTTGTAGTGGGATGGAAGTCTTCATGGATGACTTTTCCACCTATGGTGGTAAATTTGAGCAAGCCCTGGACCACCTTGATCAAGTGCTTAAAAGGTGTACAGAGACTAATCTTTGGCTCAATTGGCAAAAGAGCCATCTCGTGATCTAGGAAGGCATTGTGTTGGGGCATAGAATCTCACAAGTAGGGATTGAGGTGGACCTTGAAAAGATTAGGATCATCCAAGGAATAACCCATTAGTCAAAAACTGTTAAAGATGTTTCATCATTCCTTGGACACACTGGGTTCTACTAACAATTCATAGAGAATTTCTCTAAGATCGCTAAATCATTGGTTGAGTTGACAAAGAAATATGCTCCATTCATATGGACTAAGGAATGCAAAAACGCATTCTAGTAGCTTAAGGAGAAGCTTGTAGAAACTCCAATTCTATGAGCACTTGATCCTGTCCATTTTACATCATGACAGACACATCAAACTATGCCTTGGGAGCTGTGCTTACATAGTTGGACAATTAGAAACATCCTTATTATATTCCTTGCGCAAGCTGAAGCATTATGGGTGCACAACTTAACTACACCACAATGGAGAGAGAGCTAATGCCGATGGTGTATGCTTTGGAAAATTTTAGGCACTATGTGCTTAGATACAAAGTGTTTGTACACACTAACCATAGTATCATTTACTTCATTATGAACAAGCTAATGGTGAGCCCTCATCTCATATGGTGGCTGGTGATCTTGCAGGAGTTCGATCTTACAATGGTAGATCGAAAGGAGATTGAGAATGTGGATACTAATCACTTGTCTTGGTTACAATGGGACAAAAAAGAGGAAGAGAGCCCACTTTCTGATCAATTTCTTGATGAACTCCTCTATGCTGGTGTAATAAATGAACAAGTACCCACTGAACCAAAATGATACGATGGCGTTCTCACTTATCTTCTTACTTAGGAGATGCCACAAGACTTGAATCACCAGAAGAAACAATAGTTTCTTTATTAAGAAAAATGCTTCATGAAAATTAATAAACACTTTAAAAGGTGTATGCTGATCGCCTAGTTCATTTATGTGTCCCTGATGTTGATCAACTATGTGTTCTCCAAGGCACTCATGAGAGCCTTTGTGGGGATCACCATGCAGGGAGACACACAACCATTAAGATCCTGATGGTAGGATATTACTGGCCAATAATCTTTAGGGATACCCACTAATTTGTCTACTTTTGTGAATGTTGTCAATGAGATGATGGGATGTCTGCTCGAATGGAGGGGCCTTAGTAGTGGATTCAACCACTGGAATCCTTCGACATATGGGGCATTAACTTTATGGGTTCCATCACACCCATGTCAAATGGAAAGGTGTACATAATAATCATTCTTAACTATTGTATCAAATGGGCAAAAGCAGTAGCCATCATTGACTATATATCTTCCACTGCTGCTTAGTTTGTACAATAGAATGTTATAAACAAGCCTGGAGTGCCATGTGCATTGATTTTTAACAATGGTACTTACTTTACAAGTGCTACTTTCCATAAGCTCATGCAACACTTGGAGGTAGAACATAAATTAACAAGATCTTAACACCCCTAAGCCAATCATCAAGTTAAGGTTACTAATAGGAAAATCATAAAAATCTTAACAAGAATAATAAGCAAATATAGGAGAGACTAGAGCACGAAACTTAACGATGCCCTTTGGGCATACCGCTCAACATGAAAACTCCATATAGGCTAGTCTCCCTATGAGTTGGTGTATAGAAAATTACCAACTCTTCTTATTCAATCCGTGCTCTATACATCTTCAATAACCTATGACCTTGACCTTGACCTTAGCCTAGCATAAAAAGAAAGATTGATCAATCTTAATGTACTAGATGAGAATAGTTTGGTGGCCTTATCCTTGAATGAAGTGCATAAAGCATTCAACAAAACACATCATGACCTTAGAATAAGGAAAGTAAAATTTCAACCTGGAGATAAGATCTTTTATTGGAACCCCACACATGTTCCACAATGAACTAACTTTCAAAAATTGTGGGAAGGATCTTATATCATTTCTGAAACCTTTCCTTCTGGGGCCATGTTAGTATATGATGAGCGACGAGGTACCCCTATGCTCAACCATATGAATACAAGTGTTTCACACACGATCTGGTCGAATTCCAAGGACTAAGTGCTTATGTGTCCTTGTGGAACAAGGACGGGTTGGTTGATCGTTGTCTTCCCAAGCTTACCTATATGTCACGATTGTATGGTTAAGTAAGCTTGAGGCATATGATTTTTATAGCTTTTATGTTTTTATGTCCTGTGCTAGTAGGGAAGGAGAGAGGTAACTAAGTGACTAATTAACTTAACTACTCATTAACCACGTTCTAACTAATCCTAACACCGACATCTTTACCAAGCATTACACGCATGCTCGAAGTGCTTGTGCTTGTGTAATTGAATGATTTGCTTAATTGATCAAAATGAATTGCTGTGCTAATAACATAAATGTAAAGTGCATAAAATAAAATAAAATAAATGCATAAGAAAATAAAATAAAAGAAATGCGTAAGAAAACAAATCTCAAGTGCTGCAAGGATGAATCAAAGAGCTTGTCTTTATCGCCAACACAATGGTGTGTTTAGGTACATCAATGCTTGAATAAAGATCTGTTCACACTTAGACCTCTTGCTACGAGCACTTGGAAAATACTCTAACTTTCAAATAGACTACAAGAGTTTCGCTACTTGACTACTAAAAGACTTCCCCCCAATTGTGCACTTGGGCACTGTATTTATAGACTTGGGAGCAACTACTCTAATAATTAGAATAACTACTAAAGTAACCGCTAGAGTAACCACTCTAATAATTAGAATAACTGCTAGAGTAATCGCTAGAGTAACCACTCTAATAAGTAGAATAACTGCTAGAGTAACCACTAGAGTAATTGCTCTCATCATACCCCCATGACTGAATGAAACTTGTCCTCGAGTTCCTTACAAAATATTGGGAAGGTATGAAATCATTGACTAATTGACAACTGACGGTGGAATGAGATGACAGACTCAACGTGCCCAGTGAATGGATCAATAAGCATATTACAACATTAGTGTTCATGACCATTGTGGTGAACACTTGTACATAAATGACATCCAATCCTTTATTTGGCAGCTTGAAGAGAAAAAGAGAGAGAGAAAGAAGATGGAGCGTGTTGCCGCTAATGCCGAGATTGTGCCTTCCGTTGTTTATCCATAGCCATGCCACCAAACTTGCTTCTTTTGTAAATGCTCCAGTTTCGATCCATCCTGAGTGCTTCCTCCAAGCCCAATCCATTATTTGTATGATTTCCATCTACACACACAACACAGTCACAAATGAGCAAGGATAGATAATCCACAATGTAGTTGATACCTTGCCTCAATATGAAATGCATTGGCTGAGTTGTGGTTATGGAAGAAACTGGTTCAGAGATTTATCACTAGAAACTGCCCAAGGTGTAGGGGTTAGGAAATTAGTAAAATGGAAAAAATTGAAAAATTTGTGCCAGGGCCCCCATGACTAAGAGCGAACCTCTGGTAGCTAGAAGATGGAAAAACATGAGGAACAAGAAAGATGAAAAGTATCAATGACAATGATAATAAAATGGATGTCATGGATGGGGATGAAATAAGAAATGATTGATTGTAGGAAATGTTTAAGGGAAAGAAGTTAACAATTGCACCAAAAAGAAATGCCAGTAGGTCCTCCCCAAAGCAAGTTCATTCCCTTTATGCCTTGACAAACCCACAAACCAAAGAGTCCATAGGCTCTAGGAATGTCATTTGGAAGCAAGAGTTAAAAACTTACCCACAAGAATTCACCAAAGAAAAACAATGCATCAACCCAAAATAAACTAATGATAAAATCAGCAATGAAGTGGAAAATGGGAAGAAAGATGGAGAGGAGAGAATGGAATGGAATCCCAAGAACAAGGTTGTGTAAAGCCCCTTGTGTATTTCATGGTTAAGATAACTAAGTAGAACTCATCTCAAATCTAGACTCAAACCAACCACATTCAGTGATCTCACATCAATATACTTGGCCAATCTATCCTCTTGAGGTAACAAGAATGCTTCCACAAAGAGTGACCACCATCCCAAGGAGAGTGACATGGAGAAGTAGGAAGCGAGAAAGGGCCTTAGTTAGAGGGAACCTTCAGGCATGGGTAACATGTCTTTCTAGTGCCATAACCAACATTTATAGCCCATATTGCTTTATTATGTCTAAGGGGTATGCTTTATATTCTCACATTTTTCTCTTTTTTTTTAATTTTTTTTATGTTTATGCATGAGAACCACACCATGCAAAGACTTATTTTTATTCACTCAGCTTCTTAATTTTTGAACAATGTCAGAATGGTGAAAAACCTAAGAAAAAGCATCCAAGCACCCAAGAGAATGGCTAGCACCAATGCATCAAATTCCCTTGAAGTCACACCCTTTTCATCCTTTGAGTCTTTCCTTGGTATGAAAAATACCCAGCCACCAATTCACTAACAAGTTTACTTAGAAAAAGGGGATTGTAAAATTCCAAGCCAAAGGAGACCATAGAGTTGTATGGATGAGTGGACAGTGTGGACTCATTACCTATTTTACCAAAAGAACCATACCTTAATATCAGCATCATAATTCAAAGGTAAAAACCCAAACATTAGCAATCGATATGATATAATTTAATCCACCATCATGAGCACTTATTAGATGAAGAATAAAAGTAAATCAAGCAAACAAGGAAATAATAAGAACATGAACGATGGTGTAAAACAAAAATAAGAAAAGTTGAAAGATTGTATAAAACAAAAATTCAAAAAGAACTGAGGGCCTAGAATGATTAGCATATGTGGCCATCTCCCCCATGACTAAGTTGGAAGAAGGAGATCTGAAATAGTGAGCAGGGTTGTTCATCAAGAGAGTTAGCATGTGTACCGGCTATCCTAAGCTCCTAGAAAGGTTTGGTTTGTTGCACATTGACCAAAACTTTCTTATCTAGGCTCTTAGGTTTGTATATTGTCATGGCCCTTGAAGGAAAAGTTGCATAAATAATATAAGGTCCTTCCCACAGTGTTTGAAATTTAGTATGTTGTGGCACATGTGTGGGATTCTAGTAGAGAACCTTATCTCCTGGCTGATATTTAACTTTCCTAATTCTTAGGTCATGATGTTCTTTATTGAAGGCCTTGTGCAATTCATTAGATGACAGGGCAACTAATCAGTTTTCATCTAGCAAGTTATGGGTTACTAACCATTGTTTCTGTGCTAGATCAAGGTCAAGGTTGAGGTCACATGCCATGGATAGTGTATGGAGCTCAATTTGAATGGGAAATGTTGGTAATTTACCATACACTAAGTCAGAGGGAGAGTATCCTGTAAGGAGTTTCCATGTGGAGAAATATGCCCAAAAAGCATCATTCAGTTTAGTACTCTAGTCTCGCCTAAACTTGCTAATGGTTCTTGTCAATATCTTTGTAATCTCCCTGTTGGTGACTTCTGCTTGACCATTTGCTTGGCGGTGGTATGGTGTAGTCAATTTATGCTCAACCCCTAAGTATTGCATTAATTTTCGAAAAGTTGCACCTGTCAAGTGTGTACCATTGTCTAAAATAAGTGCACGTGACACACCAAACCTGTTTATGATTTGTTGTTGAACAAATCGTGCAGCTGTAGATGATGTACAATCTTTAACAGTAGTTGCTTTGGCCCATTTTGTTAGGTAATCAATGGCAACAATAATATAAGCTTTTCCATTGAACATTGGTGTAATCAACCCCATAAAATCAATTCCCCAAATGTCAAAGGGTTCTAATGGTTGAATCCATTGTTGCGGATCCTCCATTTTAGCAGTCATTCCCCCATCACATTGACAGTGCTCACAAGATTGGATGAAACGATGGGCATCCCGAAATAATGTAGGCTAATAATATCCTGCAAGCAAGACTTAATGGCCATTTGTCTCCCAGCGTAATGATCCCCACAAGGACCCTCATGAGCATCTTGAAGAACTTGTAGTTGATCTATATCGAGAACACACCATCGAACCAAGTCATTGAAACACACTTTGTAAAGTTTCCCATTGATCTCCATAAAGTACTTGGCTTGGTGAAGAAACTATTGTTTCTTCTTAAGGTTTAACTCTTGTGGTGTTTGTTGGGTGAGGAGATAGGTAAGAATGCTACAGTACTAGTTTGTCTCCATGGGTGATTGATTATTCACTACACCAGCAAAGAGGAATTCATTAGGGAAATGATCAAAAATTGGATACTCATCCTATTTTTTGTCCCATCGCATTTGAGATAAATGATCAGCAACTACATTCTCGGTGCTTTTACGATCGATCATCATTAAATCAAACTCTTGTAAGATTACAAGCCATCGTATGATACGAGGGCTTACCATTGGCTTATTTATGAGGAACCGGATTGCACTGTGATTTGTATGTATATATACTTTATATCCCAATACATAGTGTCTAAAATTTTCTAGTGCAAATGCTACAACCATTAATTCTTTCTCTATGGTAATGTAGTTAAGTTGTGCACTAGTGATACTTCTACTTGCATAGTGGAGGTAATAAGGATGCTTCTGGTCATCTAACTGTGTAAGTACAGCTTCTAAAGCATAGTTGGATGAGTTAGTCATGATATGGAATGGTTTGGACCAGTCAGGAGCTTGTAGAATGGGTGTTTCTACTAGCTTTTGTTTCAGAGTTTGGAAAGCTAATTCACATTCCCTGGTCCACTCCAAAGGTACATCCTTTTTCGTTAATTCCACCAATGGTTTGGCAATGTTTGAAAAGTTTTCAATAAATCTCCTATAGTAGCCAATATGTCCAAGGAATGATTGAATATCTTTGACAGTTTCTAGTTGATAGGTAATTCCTTGGATAATTTTGATTTTCTCAGGGTCTACCTCTATCCTTGTGTGTGAGATTTTATGCCCTAGTACTATGCCTTCTTGAACCATCAAATGGCCTTTTTGCCAGTTGAGCCTCAAATTGGTTTCTACACATCTTTTTAACACTTGCTCCAACCAATTCAAGGCTTGATCAAAGATTTCTCCATAAGTGGAGAAGTTGTCCATAAATACCTCCACACCATTCCCTATTTTTTGTTGGAATATGCTTAAAACTAGTCGTTGAAATGTTGCAGGGGCATTACACAAGCCAAACGACATCTGTTTGTATGAAAACATTCCCCAAGGACTAGTGAACATAGTCTTGGCTTGGTCTTCTGGGGCTATTTGTATTTGGTTATATCCACTATATCCATCCAGAAAACTATAATAGCGAGCCCTGCGATGGTGTCTCAGATTTGGTTGACAAATGGCAATGGAAAGTGATCTTTGAATGTTGCCATATTTAGTAGCCTAAAATCTATGCACACCCTCCATTTGCCTCCCTTTTTAGGTACAATAACTAAGGGGCTCACCCATTCTCTATTAGCAATGGGGTATATGAACCCAGCCTTCAGAAGTTATTCGATTTCTTCCTTAACTACTTGCTTCAACTTAGGGTTTAATCGCCTCTGCGGTTGTCTTCAAGACTTCATATAGGGGTCAGTGTAAATTCTATGTTGGCATATCCTAGGATCTATTCTAGTTAATTTGGGATATGACCAAGTGAAGGCTTCTGACCATTTATTTATTACCTTCATCAGTTCTTCTTTTTGTTGAGGAGCATGCTTAGCATTAATAATTACCAGTTTTCCATTTTTAAGGAACGTGTATTACATACCGGTGGGTAATGATTTCAACTTGAGGGGTTCCTACTTGAATTTCTCAGGGATTTCCAACTTCCCCCAGTTGATATTTTCAAGGTTAAGATTTGGAAGTTAGTGGTGGACTTGCTCTAATGCGTCTATGTTATCAATGTAAGCACAAGTCAAACCCTTAGTTGGTTCCATGCATATGAGTGAACTACTTTCTTGATCAGCTATTAGCCATTGGGTGTCTTCCTATCATGTGGCTACTACATATAGGCATCTTTGTATGTTAATCACTTGTGCACACTGATTGCATGCAGACAATGCTAAACTTTGCACAAACCATGACCTCTGCACGCAATTACACCCTATGTCACTGTATGCAATGCATAGAACTTTCTTTTTCTTGATCATTTCAAATGTATTTTTCTTTTATATTTCTAGGGAAAGATTGTGGATTCCTAGGCATGTGTCAATGGTGCTTAGCCATGCTCTTCCCATTATGATTGGGAAGTCTCCATTACCGTTGTTTACCTAGATCACTAGGAAGTCAGCTGGGTACGACCACCCACAAACAATGGTAATAGTGTCTTCCACCAGTCCCAATGGGACAGTGATGGACTGGTCGGCCAACTCTAGATGGATGTTGCTTGTTTTCAATGGAGGTAGGTTGTAGGCCTTGTAAATTTTTTGAGAAATCAATTTGACACTAGAACCTGAATCCAAAGAGCCTTGCACGACACATTTCCAATGATTTGTAAGTATATCAAAGGACTCCCAAGATTAGAGAATTTCTTGGGAAGGTGGCCAACTTTGATCTAATCAGTGAAAACATGTGTTAGCATGACCATATGCATTGAGTGTGGTGATTGGGTTGAAGGGGGCTTCAAAGTTTTGATTGATATTGAGGCATCTAAGGAATCAGCTGCTTGTGATTGCAAGGGCTTGGTTGGACTATTAGTTCTAAAGAAAGGTCTTTTCTTCATGTGGTTGTTAGAACCAATAGTAGGTTGAGAGTTAACAACCCTCGTGGCATTACGTTGCTGTGGCTGCGTAGGAATTTCACCTTGCATCGCGAGAGCATGTGGTAGTGGAGCTATTGGTGGAAGAGATGTGGCCAAATGAGAAGGATGATATGCTTGTGAAATATCACCTCTAGAATAGGGAGTTCCATAATACTCATGGGCTTGGTAGTGAGGTTGAGGAGTGACGTGACCAGTAGAGTCACGTGGGGAGATTGGCTTTTGCATGTAATATCCATATGGGTCAGGTTTCTGATAAGGATACTATTGCCTTGGTGGTAACATTCCCCATGATTGTGGGTGTTGCCACTATTCATATTGCTCAATTGGTTGTGGTGGAGTTCCACTGGGATAATATGTTAAGGATTGGTGGAATTGCCTTGGGTTACATTGAGGATAAGGTAACCTTTGGGGTGTTTGTCTTTTTTTAATCATGGGTTGACTACATACACCCTAGACTCCTACAAATGTAAGATTATAGAGCAACATCCCTTAGAATGGTCATATTGACATATCTCACATCCACTATCATTGTTTGTTTCCAAATCCACAACCTCTTCAATGATGACAACTTTTCCCTTAACCTTGCTACTTGCATGTTCAACCTCTTTCTTTTTTCTTTTCTCACTACCTTGCTCTCTAGACTCTTGTACTATTTTAAAAATAGTTTGAAATCTATTGTCTAGGGAATCCCACATTTGGTCTACCTTTGCTGAAATTTTTGATGTCATCTTTTGGATAGGCAAAGTTTTCCTATTCACCATCTCTTTGAGTGGTGACTCTTCTTCATCCTCACAAAATCTTACTCCCCTCTTTCGAAGGGAAGGATCTTGTTTATACTCTTCCACACTTTCTCTCTTTTGTAGCTCACCTTCTTCTTTAGCAACTTGCTCCAATAGTCTTTGAATTTGATCGGACCTAAGCTTGAATAGTCTCCCTTGGGCATAAGTCCCAAGGGTTGTTCTCGTTTCATGCCTAAGCCCATCTGATGAGTGGCGAGGTACCCCTACACTCAACCATACGAAACGAGCGTAGCACGCGTGATCCGGTCGAACTCCATAGACTAAATGCCTAAACGCCCCATGGAACACTTGGGGTTAATCGTTCGTTGTCTTCCCAGACTTACTTGCTGTTGTCACGGTGTATGGTTAAGTAAGTTCGAGGTATATGATTTTTTGGTCTTTTCAGGTTTATCTCTTATGCTAGAGGGTGAAGGGTTGAAGAAACTAACTAACTCTAACTAAGGACCTAAGTCTAAATTAACTAGCATCAGCATCTGTTCCCACTTACCGTACACACCCTGAACTGTGCAACTGTGGCTACCAAACACTAATCGTTACTGGGATTACCACACGTAACGCACGTGCTCGAAGCGGTCGTACTGAGGCATCTAACTAGCCTAAGTGTGATAAGCAGCCGATTCCCTGACTAGCCTTACACACCCGTAGGTGCTCGTAGCCAAGTCGTACTTACCCCACATTCTAGGAGATAAGGGTGAGAGAGTCTAATCATGATGAGTAGCCGATTCCTTGGTTAGCCGTACACATTCGTCAATGCTCGTAACCAAGTCGTACTCATGCCGCGCTACTAGGAAAGCAATAACTAACATTAAATAAACCTATCCATGTACTGCAAGGTTTATCCACAAAGTTCGTCTTTATTGCCGTACACAACTTGCGTTCAGGTACAAAGCTACTCGAATAAAGAACCGTTCACTTGGGGGACTCCTACTGCGGGCACATGGAAAATATTCTATCTCTGGGGTGATCAATCCGCCAGAGCTTCACTACTTCTAACCTTTATAAGGAAATGAGGGGAGTGCTGCCTCTTATTTATAGATTTGGCGACGGATTGCGATATCGTAGGGGAAGACACGATATTGCGTATGCGATATCGTATGGGATGCGATATCGCGGCTTGTGCATATTGCGTCTCATCATACCCCCATGACTGAATGAAAACTCGTCCTCGAGTTCCTTACAATAGTATCGGGAAGGTATGGAATTATTGAGGGGAATGGAACTAATGGGATGACATGTGAATGGATCATTATTACAAGACTTGACAAAACTGGTGTTCATGACAACAAGGGTGAACACCTTATTACAATGACGCTAGGCCTTTGTTAGCAGCTTGAGAGAAAGAGAGAGATAGAAAGAAGTGTTGCTACTGCCAACACCAAGATTGTGCATTTCGTTGTCCATCCATAAGCACGCCATTGATCTTGCTGCTTGCATAGCTGCTTCAGTGCTGCTCCATTTCAAGTGTTTTGCTCCAGCTCCAGATCTAGTCTGTTGTTTGCATGATCACCATCTGCACACACAACACAATCATATATTAGCAAGGGTAACTGAATCATTAAGTAATTAATACCTTGCTTCAATGTAGGTCCATTGGCTAGGTTGTGGTATGGCTATTATGGATCGGGAGATGTTATTGATGACTATCAAAGGTATAGGGGTTAGGAAGAAAATCAAAAATTTTGAGGGCTAGGAGAAAATCGAAAAAAGTGGGCCCCGTACCCCCATGACTAATCGCGAACCTTCGGTAGCGTTAGAATGAAGAAGGGAAAGGAGTAAGAAAGATAGAGAAAAAGGGACAACTGAAAACATCAGTGAAATGGATGTCAAGATGGGAATGAACAAAATAATAATTAATTGCACAAATGTTAAGGAAAAGAAGTTAACTAATGCTCCAAATAGGAATGTCAGTGGGTCCTCCCCAAAGCAGGCTCATGTCATTAATGCCCTGACAAACCCACATTCAAAGAGTCTATGGGCTTTGGGAATGTCTTTTGGAACAAGAGTTAAAGTCTTAACCGCTAGAATTTACCGAAAAGAAAACAATGCATCAACTAAGATATATACACTAATGATACAACTGGCAATGAGGTGAACAATGGAGAGAAGGATGGAGAGAAGAGAAATGGAATGGAATCTCAAGAACATGGTGGTGTACAACCCCTTGTGTGGTTTATGATTAATGTGACTTGGCAAATCTCATTCCAACTCCGGCCTCAAACCAACCACTTCCAGTGACTTCGCATCAATGCATTCAGTTAAACCATCCACATGGATAACAAGGATGCATCTTCAAAGAGCCACAACCATTCCGATGAAACAAATGAGTGAATGGGAAGCGAGAAGGGCCTTAGTTAGAGGGAACACTTTTGGTTCCATAACTAGTGCGTGTAGCCCAAATTTGATTTCATCTAAGGGGTGTGCTTTGAATTCTCACTTTGTTTTTTTTTGTGTTTTGTATTTTTATGCGTGAGAACCACACCATGTAAAGACTCCTTATTTTTATTGGCTCAGCTTCCGATAATTGGGTAACATCGGAATGGTAAGAAAACTCAAGAAGGGAACATCCAAGCATCCAAGAGAATGACCAACACAAAA
>MNCI01029447.1:85566-119984 GCA_015680685.1 Gnetum montanum
GCAAATAGTTCTTGCATGCCAATCTGTGCCAAGGCACGGAAGAGCATGTTAGGGACTAACCGATCTGGGGGTAACACGATGTTACCTTGCAAATCTCTCCACCGCAGTTGTTCGTCTTGATGGAGAAAAAAAGTAAAATTAGGAATATACTCATCAGGATGAGTATATGTCATCCTATATTGCTGAGGCATTGGCTAATCTTGGTTATGTTTTTATCTTGCCGACTGTCTCGTGTGTGGTCCTTAGGTGGTGAGTTGCTCTTATGAGAAGAAGGCATTGTTATCGGTGTGCTAATTTACCGTTATAAAATTTTTCTTTTGATTAACCCGAAGGTTCGTTAAGGCTCACAACAATGTGAGTGAATGTTCTATCAAGTGCACAAACACTTAATCCCCGGCAACGGTGCCTATGATGAGTGGCAAGGTACCCCTACACTCAACCATACTAAACGAGTGTAGCACGTGCGATCCGGTCGAACTCTGTAGACTAAATGCCTAAACGCCCCATGGAACACTTGGGATTAATCGTTCATTGTCTTCCCAGACTTACTTGTTGTTGTCACGGTGTATGGTTAAGTAAGTTCGAGGTATATGATTTTTTTGGTCTTTTCAGGTTTATCTCCTATGCTAGAGGGTGAAGGGTTGAAGAAACTAACTAACTCTAACTAAGAACCTATGTCTAATTTAACTAGCGTCAGCATCCATTCCCACTTACCGTACACACCCTGAATTGTGCAACTGTGGCTACCAAACGCTAATTGTTACTGGGATTACCACACATAACGCATGTGCTCGAAGTGGTCGTACTGAGGCATCTAACTAGCCTAAGTGTGATAAGCAACTGATTCTTTGACTAGCCGTACACACCCATAGGTGCTCGTAGCCAAGTCGTACTTACCCCATGTTCTAGGAGATAAGGGTGAGAGAGTCTAATCGTGATGAGTAGCCGATTCCTTGGTTAGCCATACACATTCATCAATGCTCGTAACCAAGTCGTAATCATGCCGCACTACTAGGAAAGCAATAAATAACATTAAATAAACCTATCCATGTACTGCAAGGTTTATCCACAAATTTCATCTTTATTGCCGTACACAACTTACGTTCAGGTACAAAGCTGCTCGAATAAAGAACCGTTCACTTGGGGGACTCCTACTGCGGGCACATGGAAAATATTGCCAGAGCTTCGCTACTTCTAACCTCTATATGGAAATGAGGGGAGTGCCGCCTCTTATTTAGAGATTTGGTGGTGGACCGCGATATCGTATATGCAATATCACAGGGGAAGACACGATATCACGGCTTCTGCATATCGTGTCTCATCACCATCCATGAGATGACGCAGTTGATCCCTTTGTGAATAACCATGGCCAAGACAACGATGTAATAGTGTATAGTATCAGCCCATGGTAGCATCCAAGGGTTGATATCCTCCTTGTTTCCAACCTTGGATTTTCTTTTGCAAGTTAGACACTTGGGAGTACGTTTGGTACTTGTCATTAAATAGTTCTAACATAGTACTCCACCTACGAATAGTTTCAGGTTCTAAAGACTAGTACAAGCTTTCCACTTCTTTAACTAATGTTTGTGGCAATAACTTAAGTTTTTGCCATTTGTTCTCTATGTTCTATAAGGCACATGCATCGTGGAATGCTTATAAATGATTTTGAGGATCAGCGTTGTATCTCCCTTGAAATCGTGGGATGTTGTTCATATCTAATATCTTGATCCTACTATCTTTCTGATGCCCTATTGGAATTCTAACAACCTCAGTTATGTCCAACATACTTTGAGTAGCGAGGAGGTGTTCATTGTGATCGTCTTGTCCATGGCATCTATGATGCCTACGTTGTTCCCTACTCTCCCTTCTTCTATGTCATGACTCTCTAGAGTGCCCTCGTCCCCTTTCCTGGCTGTTTCATCTATGAATTTCACTTTGCCTACCTTTATCCCCATGGTATTTTTCTTTATGACTGTGTTTGGATATTGAAGGAGAGGGTGAAGGAGATGATGAAGGTGAAGAAGGAGAACCGTCACCATGACGGTGTCTACTACCTTCTCTTCTGTGGTCTTGGCCCCAATCGTAATTACGATCAGAATGTCCACCTTTATCATGAGTTTATGTCCCTTTTTTGGATCCTTTGTGCCCATGGGTATCAAATCCTGGGTTATGAATAGTGGAATGAAGGTCCTGATACACAACCCCTTGGCCAAACTCAAGGGGAGGAACATCATTGTGTGGCTGACTCCTTGAGGTAGGTTCACCACCCTCATTTTCTCTTAAGACAGGTGGGGCATCCTAGGACCACTTACCATTCAAAGACTTATGATGTCTCTTCTATTGCAAGTCCCTTTGATGTTGTGCTTGTATGGGATGGTATTCTCTCAAGTCATGGTCTTGCACAACGTATTCTATGTGTAAGTGTGACATACCAATCCATGTGAGAGCACGAAAAAGCATGCTTGGGATTGAACGATTGGGAGGTAACACTATGTTACCTTCTAAGTCTCACCAATATAGTTGTTTGTCTTGATCTAGGATAAAGGTGAAGTTTGGTATATACTCATTGGGATGAATATATACCACTTGAACTTGTTAAGGGATTGGCATATCAATGTCATGTGTATTACGCCACCGACTATTTCCTATGTCAGACCTAGGCGGTGAGGCACTTTCATACGAAGAAGGAGACATACTTGTCCATTCAGTGTGCAATGTATTCTTGTTTATTATTTTCTGAACCAACCCTAAGGGTTCGTTCCAACAATGTGAATGATTTCCTATGTTCTAGTTAGCACACAAACAACTAAGTCCTTGACAACGGTGCCAATGATGAGTGGGAAGGTACCCCTATGGTCAACCATACAAATACGAGTGTTTCACACACGATCTAGTCGAATTCCAAGGACTAGGTGCTTACGCGCCCTTGTGGAACAAGGATGGGTTGGTTGATCGTTGTCTTCCCAAGCTTACCTATATGTCACGATTGTATGGTTAAGTAAGCTTGAGGCATATGATTTTTATAGCTTTTATGTTTTTATGTCCTACACTAGTAGGGAAGGAGAGAGGTAACTAAGTGACTAATTTAACTTAACTACTCATTAACTAAGTTCTAACTAATCCTAACACCAACATCTATTCCCACTTTCTATACACATCTTGAACCAATGCAACATTATTGGGATTACCAAACACTAATTGTTACTGGGTTACCAAGCATTACATGCATGCTCAAAGTGATTATGCTTGCGTAATTTAACGATTTTCTTAATTGATCAAAATGAATTGTTATGCTAATAACATAAATGTAAAGTGCATAAAATAAAATAAAATAAAATAAATGCATAAGAAAATAAAATAAAATAAATGTGTAAGAAAACAAATCTCAAGTGCTGCAAGGATGAATCAAAGAGCTTGTCTTTATCACCAACACAATGGTGTGTTCAGGTACATCAATGCTTGAATAAAGATCTTTCCACACTTAGACCTCTTGCTGCAGGCACTTAGAAAATACTCTAACTCTCTAACAGACTACGAGAGTTTTGCACTTGATTACTAAAAGACTTCCCCCCAATTGTGTGCTTGGGCACTGTATTTATAGACTTGGGAGCAACTACTCTAATAATTAGAATAATTGCTAAAGTCATCGCTAGAGTAACCACTCTAATAATTAGAATAACTGCTAGAGTAATTGCTAGAGTAACCACTCTAATAATTAGAATAACTGCTAAAGTAACCGCTAGAGTAACCACAATAATTAGAATAACTGCTAGAGTAACCGCTAGAGTAACGCTCTCATCAGTATACAAACTTGAGAGTCCAAATAAAAAATAATTAGTCAACACACAACAAGTCAAACCTTTCCATGAGCCCAAGCAAGCTAGTGGAAGCAACACCTCCTTGAATGAACAACCCCACTCAATTTTTCAAATCTCCTCTATTTAGCTTAGTCATCAGGGAGATGGCCATCTGTGCTAACTATACTAGTGGCTCCTCAATTTTTCTAGTTTTTTATTTTTAAACTTTTTTTTACACTGTCTTTGTTTTTATACCTTTTTGTTTTACACTTTGTTAATTTTCCAATTTTTGTTTTACAACATTGTTAATATGTTTCAAATTTCTTGAATATTTTACAATAGCTTTTATATTTTACTTTATTTTGGTGTGAATTTTTCTTATTGTTTTCTAATAAATGTGCTTTATTGCCAGTAGGATATAATGATGTTGTAGCTATTTGCTAATGGTGATTTGTAGTTAATGTTTTTGATTGCTAATGTTTGGTTTCTATTTTTGAATTTTGATGACTAATAACTAAGATAAAGTTTCTTTTTCATGGAATAGGCAGTGAATCCATGTCATCCACCCATCTAGAAACTCTATGGTCTTCCCAGTTTTGGGATCTTGAGGTTCCTTTTTCATTAATGAAACTTTAACAAACTTGTGACCTTGGTAGTTTCTAGACTTGGGAAAGTTTCAAAGGTTTGAAAAGGATGTGACTTTAAAAGGATTCAATACCTTTGTACCTTTCTACTTGTTTGAGTGCAATTATGTTTTCAAGGATTTCTTACCATTCTGTGTCGACCAATAACAAGAAGTTAATAGTCTTTGCATGGGTTCCCATCCAAAAATTCATAAAAACATAAAATCCATAAAAAGAAAAAAGAAAAAAAAACAACATGATGGGGATTCAAAGCACATCCCTTAGATGAAATAACGGGCCGCAAACACTAGTTATGGGACTAGAAAGACATGTTACCCATGCCTGAAGGTACCCTCTAACTAAGGCCCTTTCTCATTTTCTGCTTATCTTTTCTTCTCTAATAAGGAATAGTATTTAATCTGTGGAAGCATTCTTATGTCTTGATGGGGTGGTTTGGCCTTTGAGTGGTGATGAAAAATCATTGAAAGTGATTGGTTTTGATTTGGACTAAGGATGAACTTTATTAGGTCATTTAATCATAGAATTCACAAGGGACTTCATGTGACCATCATTCGAAACTCCATTCCACTTTCTCTCTCATCCATCAATGCTTTCCATCATTTGCCTCACTACTAGTTTCCATGTCTTGTTCAATGTCTTAGTTTGATGTCTTAAAAGTCTTGGGTAGAATGTTCTAGATTCAATCCTTAATTTTCATAACCATTAATCAACTGTGTTACCCATGGACTCCTTGGTTGAGGTTATGCAAGGGCAAAAAAGGGCATGAGCTTGCTATGGGGAGGATCCACTTGCATATCTCTTGGGTTAGTTAAGTTCCTTATCCTTAGGCATTTTGGCAATTAAATCTTCCATGCACCCCATCGATACATCCAACCATGTGCGCCTTAAGGCATTTTCTCCAAAATTTCATTCTCTAATCAAATTATCCATTTTTCTGAATTCTAAAATCCTCTTCTAATTTTTTCATCATGTTCATGGCTTTTCTGGCTCTTCATAGACTTCAATTTCATGCAAAAACTCATTGTATTTTTTGAAATATTAAAGTGAAAAATTTTCTCCTATAGCTACATTGATGAGATCCCATATACACATTAGACTCGTCAACATAAGGTAAAAATAGCTATAAATAAGTGTGAACACTTAATGATTTTTTACATTTACTTCAAAATGAGAGGGGAGTTTTTGAATTTTTCAAAGCCCAGAACCTTCCAAGAGTCATAAGTTCCTAACTGTTTGTTTGATTCACTTTGTTCTTCAACCTTGTAGCTATTAGAGGTTAGCTCTTTGTCATGGGGGCCACAAAACCTTAAGTTTTTGATGAAATTTTTTTTGGAAAAATTTCTAACTCCCACAAAGGTTTAACAAAGAAATTAATATTAAAACATCAAATTATAAGAGTTAGACCTTTCCAACAAGCTCTGGTGCCATTCTAAGTTAAAATCCATCAAAATGATAATAAAATAATCAATCTACCATAGTTAAAACTTAGCCTAAGTGTAACTACCCAATGAGAAAGGTACTTAAATGTTATAAGTTACACATTGAATGCTAAGCCTTGGTTATGTTATGACCATAGATGACACCTAAACGAAAGCATGTGCAAGAAGGAGGACTATCCCAACCAAGGGACAAACAACCAAGAATGGGAAGGGGCTAAGAATAGCCCAATGAGTAGGTAGAGATGCATGCCACGAGATCTCTTTAGAAGGAGCTTGAAGTGGAATTTGTTCAATAGATTTCTAAAGAAGTTGTTGCAATAGAATAGTCTCACCAAGATGAGGCACTTGAACCTAGACCAAACCTTTAGGTTACATTAATAGAAGCTTGCCTAAGGTAGATCACGAATAAGGAGGTCCAAAAATCCATGCTTCAAGAGTTAAACTTTGGACCTTTCTTGGAGTTTGTAGCTCCAAAAGTTAAGAATCAACTGTAGAACTCTCCCATGTGGTTCATAATCACTTACAATAGGAAGTGGTATGTGGGAGAGACATATCTTTTCTAGAACAATTAGTAGGCTAGTTCAATGGTTAAAATCAAGGACATCTCAATGTCCTACTTGGTGAAAGCCATTGTAGAGGCCCTTGGGTTACTAGAAATGGAGGCAAACCTTGCTAAAATCCCCATGCAGGTAGATCTTAGTGTCAAGAAGGAATAGATGTAGTGGCATTATGAAGTCGATTGTAAGGATTTTGGCATGCTCACCATGGAAAAATACACATATTTCAAGATTGCAGCCTTTCACATCATTCCAACAGTGAGGCCAAGTAAGATCATAGCTTTCTCCACTTGTGTGTCTGCTGCTCTAAGAGGTAGATTTCTAGTCAACCTTCCAAAGGTTATCTTTCTTGAGATAGAGAAGTAGTTTAAAGAAAATTAACGTGGAAGAAAGATAATTCCCTTCCCATGGCTCATCCAAAAATGATGCAAGAGGAGAGGAATAACCTGCTACACAAAAGATGTCATCAGACATGCTTTGTCTACTTGTTGGACAGAGATGATGAAGGATAAGGTGCTTGCTAAAGTCATCCAAGAAGAGGATCAGCACCACCACCTTGACCACCTACTCACCAAACAATGTCAAAGGCCCACATTACCCTTAAGTGCATGTGTGAGATCTGAGAGTAGCTCTTGCGAGAGTAGACACAACAAGTAGGAACGAGTAGCGATGATCCATTTGTGTATTGACTAGTGATGAGTCACCTCAATGAAGTGACTAAAACAATCAACTAAATGAAAATAGGTGGGCCAATTTTCTCATCCCAAGGAATGTAGCTACTTGCAAACTTGAATCTTGATGCTCAAGATGTAATGGTATCTTTCTTGCAACAGTAGTAATTCCCAGAAATCTTTGGGAATGCTACTACTTTTTTGGTGCATCTGGAGGACGACGAGGGGGGCAACTATCTTGGTGATGCAACACCATGGATAGGAGAAAACATCATAGATGGTTGCTAATAGAATTTCTAAAGCATTAAATGCACCTATGACATCTATACTAGACATTTTTTTGCACTCAGAGATGTGTAGACATCCACAAGAACAATTAGCAGTAGATTGAATGCATTCCAACATGAGGAGTTGCTAGACTGACTGATGGGAATTGAACAACTGATTCTAGATGTCTTTGAGCTTTTAGACACAATTACTACAATCTAGTTAAAGCTACTAGAAGCAAGGGGCAAGTGCATTATATTGCAGGAGCACCTTGAAACAATTCAAGCACAAAACCAACATTTAGCTATGGAGGTTGTTAAATTAAGAGCCCATCTTGTTGATCCCATGTTTTTCAAGCCTGCACTAACAAGGAATGAAGCCTTCAAGTAGCTTAAAGACAAGCTCAAAAAGGTTGAGAATGAGAAGAAGACATTTGTCTTTGACTAGTTCGTGGCCAATGCCAAAATGTACACCATTTAGAAGAACTTGGTCTAGACACACCATGAGAATGCAATGTTGACCATAGAAAATCATCATTTATAGAATGTTGATGTGTAGAAGTAGAAAATGAAAGATTTCATCCATCAATAGCAAGAGCAACTAGCTAGAGTAAACAATGAATTGAGAAGATTGGTAGTATAAAATTGAAATCTATTCTTGGAGGAAGTCCAAGCCCTTCACAAAAAGTCTATGATAGAGATAGCTACCTAGAAAAATGAGGCTCTTAAATTTGAGAGAGTTAAGAACCATTACAGAGATCAAGTTGGTCTATAGAAAGAAGTCAATGAGAAACACATCTAGATGATGAAGGCAAAAGTTAATGAGGCCTTCCAGTAGCTTGAGGAAAGAGGTGATGTCTAGCAGCCTATCTTTGATGGGCTCAATAACTATAACAAAGTGGAAATTTGCATGAAGGAGTTGTAGATAGAGGAGACGATGGAGTACATAGAGCTTGCCAATCTTTGTTATGTAAATTTGGTGATGCTGACTATTGGACAACTATGGTCTAAATTAGAGAAACATGTGGCTAGTTCATACTTGTTGTACAAAGAAGAGTTCAAGCATCATAAATACACTAAGTTAAAGCTTGAGATTATCAATGCCAAACTCAAGGTTCTTAAGAAAAAGTTCGCCAATCAATGATCAACTGCTAAGAAGCTAGCCAAGAGGATGAATGACTACCAAGAGCTGTAGAGTGTAGTTAAGGCATTTGATGTTGAACACAAAATTTCGTTGCCTAGTTTATGAATGTTAAGGAGTTGTTCCTAGCAATGCCTTATCCTTGGAATGTTCCCACTCTAGCCCATATTAAACATGCTATGTGGACCATGAACGATCCCAAGAAAAAGGAGGAGAAAATGAAGGCATTGTCGAACACCTTTCATCTTCCACCAGAAGTTGCAACTACTACAGGACAATCATAACCACCTCAATCATTGCGTGTGCTCGAAGTAGGAGAAGGCTCTTCAAAGCCTTAGGAGCCTTGACCACCTAGGACCATTTGATCTTCTCCAATGTATTCATGCCATTTGAGGAATTATGTTTGTTAGTTTTGTCTTGGTGTTTAATTTTGCTAAACACAAAAATTTTGTAATCATTATAAAATTGTATAATTTAGTCACTTTGTTTTTTATTGTGTAGTTTGTATGTTTGTTTTGTGTGTCAATAATGCCATAACTTGCCAAATTTTATAAAGAAGTTGAGAATGAGTTTTCATTTAGTTGTGGGGGTATGATGAAGTGTCATGGTTGGCTACATCGACAGGATGCCATTGACATAATCCCGTCAACATAGGATTTGACCTGTTGATGTGCACCCATCAATGGGCCTCCCTAGTTTGCCTATAAATATGTGCTCACCAACTACATTTATGGCATAAGTCTTATAGTTGTAGTGAAGCTCTAGAAGTTTTTCCACTTAAAAGTTAGAATATTTTCTAAGTGCCCATAGTAGGAGTCAAAGAGTATAAGGATCTTTATTTGAGCACTATTTTTCCTGACCACTATAGTGTGTGTGTGGAAATAAAGACAACCTTCTTGATAAACCTTGCAGCACTTTGAAATAGAATAATTATTTCCTTTATGAATTTAATAGTTTGAGCAATTTCCTTTTATGCTTAAAGTAATTAAATTAAGCTAAATTAAAGTATATTAAGGCATATTAAATAGTGATTAATTAAGCACATAAGTAGGATCACTTTGAGCATACGCTTGGCACATGGTAATCCTAGTAATTAGACATGTTCAGGATGTATACGGCATGTGGGAACTGATGCTTATGTTAGGATTAGTTAATTGTTAGCTAGTTATTAGATTAAATTAGCAACTAAATATATAATTCTTTATTCTTTATTTTTAGGTGACTTAAAACATAAAACATAAAAATGATAAAAATAATATGCCTTAGTTGCACTTAACCATATCTTTGCATTTCATAAGTGTAATTATAAAGACAATGATTGCAATAGCTAGTTTTACTTCCTAGAGACCAGTGTACTTAGAAGCCTATAAGTCCACAAAATTTGACTAGATTGTGTGTGAACACTTAGTGATTTGTATGGTTAAATGTAGGCTCTACTTGCAACTTATTTCAAGTTCCAACAACCTTTAAATGAATGGTTAGGAAGAGAACAATTGATTTTTGAGTAAGTATATTCAAGTAATTTAAAATAAGTAGTAGTTAAGTATCTTTATTCAAGTAAGTAATTAACTCATATACTATGTATCATTGTACAGCCTAAAATACCATGTATTATTGCACATCCTAAAAGGAAAATCTTTATCCAAAAAATAGTAGATTTTAAAACATAACCACATGTAAGAAAAATTCATCAATTTTGTAGCCCCTATAGCAAATTGAACTTTAACTTATATAGTACAATCTCTAAATTCACCAAGAAGGTGTTGGACAAGGAAATAAAATAGTGAGTTGAGAATGCTTTCGGTAGAAAGAACCATAGACTAACATTTAAAAAAATAGACATCTATTTGTTGCTTGATGAAAAATAAAAACTTGAATATAGAAAATGCTTTACAAGAGTAATTTTTAGAGTTAAAAATATACTAAAGAAGGGTGGATGACATTACTTTTTCTTGAAAAGACACTAAAAAAGAAAGACAACACCATTCTAAATTCTCTAACAATCCCAAGATAAGTGTTGTAATGATTCCAAGATGTTGAAGCCCATAAGTAAACTATTGTTAAAGATAAAGAAATAGAAATTCTAGTTTTAAGTTGTCATCCAAATCTCTAAATATTTTTTTTTTAAATTCTCTTTTACTGCTTGATGCTCCAATTAATATTCTTTTTTTATTAATTACTAGAAGTAATATTGTACTTGAAGAAGCATTTAACAAATTTTAAAATAAATAAATTTAAAATATGTGAATTATAATACCCCTTAACTAAGCATCCTTGATAAATTGTTGATGTGGCTTAAAGTGATATCTTGTACCTTGTTGATATCCTTTGTCATTAATGATAATGATGGTTAGAAAAGAATGTGGCATTGTATGACATGTATAGTTGGTATTATTTGTGTGGTGTTGCGTGATACATGTAGTTGATATTATTGGTTTGGAGTGTGGCATTGTGTGACACATGTAATTGGTATTATTTTTGGTTATATTCAATATTTTAAAGTAATTTTTTAGTTTTCATTATTTTATTATTTTTACTTTAACTATACATATTATTATTAAACTTATGTGCACTAACCAGGTGATAAGCGATGGAGTATTCAACACCTAACCATACGAGATACAAGTGTTCATGCATGATCCTCATTGAATTCTATGGATAAGGCAATGTAATTATGCAAGTAATTAATTAGAGTTCGTGATCGTTGTCTTCCCACAAGAGCTAGTAAAATCAATGTGCATGGTTTAACTCATAGTGAGGCATATGATAATGATGTTGTGTTGGCCATATTTATCCTAGAAAACATGAAGTAAACGGAAAGTAAAGGTAGTAGTTTCTAAATCTAAGTAACATTAAACAAAATCTAATCTAGCCTATGTGATGAGTAGCTGGTCCTAATTTTCCATTCACACCTTGGACTTCATGTAACTACTATTGGGTTTACCAAGTACCACACTACTAGGCATACCAAGTGATAGTACTACCGAGTTACCAAGCAGTTACACTTAAGTGTTTGAGATCAGTAGTTCTCATTTCGCTTAATAATAGGAATGATAAAGTGCATAGAAAGTAAATCAGCAACTAGAGAAAATAGTAAACATTAAGTTAAGTAAAAATAGGAAAATTATTCTAAGTGTAAATAGTAAAAAATAAGTGATGCTACAATGATGTAGAGTAATCTTGACTTTTATTTTCATGCATGAAATGTGTCCAATTACATTCCACTTGAATAAATACTAAGTTTAATTACTAAACATCACATTACGGTTATACACCCCTAAGTGCTAAGTGCTAAGATTGAGAAAATAAACTAATGTAATTTTGCTAAGTGTCTAATGAAACTGTCTATGGACCATGTGCCTAAGTGTTGTATTTGTAGGTGCAGATGTCCCCAATATCAAATATGCGACATTGTATCTTGTGTCATGATATCATGGTTCCAATATCATGGCTCTGATGTCAAATGGCCAATATCGTTGTCGACAAAAAAATTGATTCATCATACCCCTACGACTAACTAAAAACTCGTCTTTGAATTAAAACAAAATGAGGATGGAGTTCCTTACAAAATTGAGAGGTAGATTTACATGACATTGACTCTTACATACATGACTCTTTAATGCCGCAATGGATTTTACAAAAATGACACATTTCATGACATGATAACTTTAAGAAAAAACAAAATTTGGCAAAGCTTTATGTAGCCTTATGTGGTTCTAGGTGGTGGTGGCTCTATCATTAGTTGCTTCCCCTTATCATCAAGCTTCTGAAATCTATATTGGTTGAGAAGCACCTAAAGTTTTTCTTCTTTTGTTTTAGGATCATGAATTGTCCATGTTGATGAACTAATGTTTGATGAAATTGGCACATCCCATGGGCATGGCAGTTGTGGAAACATTTGATTTACTTTAACTTACTAGGTAGCAAATTACCTCCTATCTTCCTCAAATGCTTTGGCCTCTTATCTTAATTCATGATAGTCTAATAGTCTTCTAGCCAAGTTTGCTGCTACATCTTTCTGCCTATGGTAGCCAGCCTTTACTACTTCTAATTTTGAGTTTGCTACTTGAAGTTTCTACAAAGCATTTTTTTGATTTACAAACTCTTTTTTTATATAAGGCATAGGTGGTTGCTACTTACTATTCTAACTTATTTCTAGGCCTACCTACTATTTACATAGCCAAGTTAGCGTAACATAGGTTCGCTAACCCCATGTACTCCTTCCAATCCTCAATTTGCAAGTCTTTGTTTTTCACTTCCCCTTGGTGGATAAGGGCATAGCTATCTAGGATGGATTGTCAAACAGGATTCTACACTGATATGGAATTGATTTTATCCTTTTCCATCTAGATTGTACATGCCCACTTGGTCTTGGAAGTGTTCCTTGAGCCTTTCTTGTTTATTTGCATCATTTTTCCATGTGTTGCTTTCAATAGCTAATTTTTATCTAATGATACGTACCTCCTCCATAGAGAGGATTTTGTTTTCTCTAGCAAGATAGCTTATATCTTAGTTGACCCTCATCAATTGTTTCCTTAATTGGTGGATGCTCTCTTTTAAGATGTTTTCTACTTCTCCATAGTGGTTAAACTCAGGTTGTTAGCAACAAGTTGCTTGTTTTCTTCTTGAACTATGGTAAGTATCTTCACATGACCATACGTCTGTGCTTTAGCTATAGAGGCATTTCATACCACTTTATTTTGCTCAATCAATCTACTAATCTACTTTGTTCTAAATTGTTCAATTTGGTTAGGTGCAACAAATTGTATGGGATCTTTCCTTTTAGCTATTAAGGTTGTGAGTTCTTCTTATAGTTTCAGGACTTCTGCTTCCGCATGCTTTGGCTTGGTCTTATAGTGACAATCAACTTTGACTACACTGTAGTGACATTGCTTAGGATGTCAAAGAGTTTTGTCATTATTTTCCTTGTCTATAGTAGTGGATTAAGTGCATCTTCATGGTTAGTAGGAGTCATTGAGGTTGCAGCTAACATTTGAGCATCTCTAGCTTTAGTTAGATCTATTAGTGGTATAACAAGTACGTTGAATGATTCTTTAATGTGATTGGTTATCACCTTTGCTATTCCTACTACATCCTAGTGCTACATTACCATAATTGTGGCTCTTCTCTTGTCTCTGGCACCACTTGGAATGGTGTAGCATTCCCAAAGATCTATTGTAACCGTACCTCTACTCCTAATTATCATGAAATCTATCCACTTGCTGGATCAATTGAAACTATGGATCTAATGGCACTGTCAATAACTCTACATAGATTAGCCTCTTCTATGGTTTCCTAGCTAATTGTTTTTGCAATATGCTTTGGATGGCTCATCAATGGTCAATAATCTTATGTTAGTGGTGGTGGAACTTGCATTGATTGTTGCCCTTGCTATTGGCTACTAGGCCCTACTTACTCTTGTTCTTGTCATTTCTCTCATTGTTGATCTTGTTCTTATTTTTGTCATTGTTCTCGTTGTTGATCTTGTTCTTGTTCGTACTCTTGCTCCTTACCATGATCCTTTTTGGTGGTGTTGGTTTAAGCAACTCAGCATATGAAGCATTTTAGGCTCTCTTGGAAATGTCATTGGTGTATCCCAAGATTCTAGCTCACTTGCATAACTTTTTGATCAGGCAAGGAAATGGAAGTGTTGGCTTTCTTGCCTTTTTTTCTTCAAATTACCACTAAATTTCCATAAAATAGAGTTATGCAAGATTGATATTAAATTTGTTGATTAGAATTACACTTACTCTAGTTGCGTAAGTTGATAGTCAATTGAGTCCTTTTTGTTGGGAATAGATGATATGTGCCAATTTTAAAGTATATTCTCTCCTCCAAAGTTAGTTCATTGTAGCCTTTATCTTCTTTGCCATAAGCCTGTTTTAGCCATAACTTTCTAGTTTCAAGATTAGATTAGGTGGACAGATGTGCTATGCTTGCCCTTTCATTGGATATGTTTAGAGCTTCTACAATTGTCTTGATTGAGAATGACACCGAGACTCCTTCAATGTTGATAGTAGTATCGTCTTCCTTATTGTGCCAAAATTGGTAAGTTTCTCCAAGGTACCATTCACCATTTTCTGACAATATGGGCCACAACAATGATGCTTGGAGTTGTGTTCGTACCGCTTTAGGAAAAAATTCCATGAATGGGCCAAAGTTCATTTTCATGATTACCATGGTCAAGATGGATCTTTCTTGAATTACTTGGAGGCAATCCTATGATAACATGAGGCATTGTCATTTAACTTGTGGTTCATCTACCTCTCCTTGGACCACTTGTACTATAGTAGGAGTGTCTTGATGAATGCTAAATGATTATGCTTCTTGCTGCTCATGTTTAGGTTCTTGTCCTCCATTTTGACCTCTACCTTGGCCTCTTGGTCTTTTGCTTCCTCCTTATGAAGGTCCTCCTTGTGCTCCTCCTCTTCTTTGAATCATTTGCAATCATTAAGGAATTAGAATTTCTAAGGTTTTTCCATGTATTCTTGACGGTTTCATATCTGACTCATACCCTTAGTTTCATTAAGTTCTTAGTTACTAATATTGCAAAGTTAGAAAAATTTTCAAAAAGGCTACTCCATAGGTGTTAGTCTCTTAATAACCCTTTACAATTGCTCATTTTGTTCCTATGTATGAGGGTTATTATTGGTCCTTAAGATCATTAATTGAGTGTTTTGGCTTTAGTATGTTTGATTATTCTTAAAAAATTCCAATTATCTCTTCATACTTATCCTTAAAATACCTTTTGACATTATAATTTTTTGAAAAATGAACTCAAACTCAAATTTTCCTCACAGGCACCTTGCCACAACTAAGTTGAGCACTTTATGATCAAATAGGTTCAAAAATCACAAAAATCGAAGAGAGATTGATCAATATATGGCTTAGGAAAGCTAGGAGGTTAGAGCTTAATTCAGAAAAGAAAAATGAAAAAATTTCCTTTAGCTCAAAATCAAAAAATGTGAAAAAATTTTCCTAAGTCCCTATGTATATATACATTTTGAAGGACCCAATAGTGTGGACTTGACATCAAGGATCCAATATTGGTGCAAACTCGATATCGGTGACCCAATATCAGAGCCTAAGAAAGTTCAATTTTCATGAGGATTGGATGGAAAAAATTGGTTTCTTTGGATGGTTGGAAGCGTTTAAGGTAGCTTAGAGGGTTTGAATGATGAAAATATGCTTATTTTTGTCAAAAATCTATCATTAGAAGTCCATAGAGAAGGAATCTCGGACTACAAAAGCTCATAAGTTAGGTAAGAAGGGTAATGAATTCATATTTATGGAACGGAGAGTGTACGTGATATGGGAAGTGTTTATTGATATTTGGAAGGTTCAAGATGATTTGGAATTACCTAGCAAGCATAAGATATAACAGTTATACAAGTGGGTCCTCCCAAAAGCAGTCTATAGCCCTTACTGCCCTTGTATAACCATACTTAGAAGTGTCCTTAGGCACTTAAGGAGTTGAATGTAATGCATACTTGTTTAGCAAAATGCACATGCTAGTACCATCAAATTAGGAAATAATACTATGTTATACAAAATCACAAGTTATGACTATTCGAATAGTGAGTTGAGATGGATATAGAAGGGATTGCAGAAATTAGGAAGTGAGGTGTCTTACCATAGGCATAATGAATTCTTGTGTTTTACTAGTGGTTAAAGTAATCATTAGCCTTTCTGTCCAAGATTCAAACCAAGTCTAGACCACATTCTAGTGATATCACATCATTTAATCTCTAGGAATTAAAATCGTAAGACTACTAATGTTACAAGGGGTATTGTCACTTGATGTATTGTCCAAGGAAGGAGTTTTATTCATGGCACTTTATTTTTATTTTTACATTTCTAAGAAGCCACCTACCCTCAGGCATGAGTAATATGTATTTCTAGTGTGTACCATCCGAAATTGTTGATCTTGGGCAGGAACGAAACAGAGACCAGGGGATCCCCAGACTAACATAGAAGACCCTACCTTCACTTGAGGACAAGCTAGAATTAACAAAGGCAGAGTACCTTGAGTGGTCCGCACGCGGATTAGGCAAGGATTTCCCCAAACGTACACTAATGCGCTATACGCCGGGTTATACGTGAACGGTGTAACTAATGTAAAACAAAGCGTAAACAGCGTAACTGGCGTAAGCAGAGCGTAAACGTACAAGAGCGTAAACAGTAAACATGCAACAATGAATGAAAAACTATAACAAATTGTAGCAAAGAAATGTGGCAATGTTATTGCGAAATGAGAGTTACAATGCACTGGTCTAATGCAGTTGTGGCTCTGGCACAAGGCGGACGAATAGCCCCGGTGGATGCAGGGATGATTGTACGCTAGGTTCAACTGCAGGCATAGCGTAGAGGCTGTATGCTCAGCGTGCAGGGTAAGGTCCAGCATACAGGGTTTTCTGCTCTAGTTCGTGGCGTCTCCCTGTCTCTCTTTGTCTCTGGTTTTTTTTGTTCAAAAATTGCCAACCCCGATCTAATGAAAAATTGGGGTTTTTATACAGGTTTAGATGTTAGACTCGGGTTGGGTGACACATGGTGCATTGGCCGGGTGCAAAAGAATGAAATGTTACAAGTGTACAACGTGTTGCATCTGCTGGGTGTATACGCTGCATCTGTTGGACGTAGACCCTGGGCGTATACACTAGGCGTATACACTGTAGATACATGCTTGGTGTATACGCTGGGCGTGTAGGATGTACATGCTCAGCGTATGGACTTCAAAATGCATGATGTTAACACCTAATGATTACTCTATTCGCGTGAGTTGATGCCTTGTACTGAATCTTGCTCTGAAGTGTTGTTTTAGTGCTGTCTCCGAGGATTGCGTGCTGGGCGTATACACCAGTCGTACATGCTGAGCGTACATGTGAGGCGCATGTGCTGGGCATGTACGCTGGGCGTATACACTGTGAATGTGTACTTAGGCGTATACGCTAAGAATGTATACTTAATGAAGACTAAGTATCTTGATCTCCGAAGTTGCAATGTTTGACAGTAGATGTTGTCGTGGTCGTCGACGGGTCCCAAGGAACTGCTCCTCATTGAGTTCGACTATGCTTGAAGCTGTCTGTGGGGTCCTCAAGCTTTAGTCATGCTGGGGAGCATCGTGACTTAGCTTGATTCTTGTTGGAAAAGTACTAAGCTCAGAATTTTGTGGTGTTTTATTGGTCCCTCTTTGTTGACGCTTGGAGGAATCGACCTGAGAAGCATCGACAAAGAAGTGCAAAACACCACAAGCAACTTGGTAGAAATGTTGTCCATTGGCACCTGGCTAGACATCATTGTACCATGTTCAATAGTACATGGGATTGTGGGGAATGAAATTTGTATTTGATAGGGAAAGGAAAACGGTGGGGATTCAGGAGGAATCAAGGTTGTGCATGGTGAAGGGAATGTTCTGGTGGGTATGCGGCTCATGTTGATCCTTGTGAATAGCCATTGTTTAGCAGACTCAGAATTAGAACATGATATGTGCATCCTTTCGTAGAACAAGACTCTTGGTTAGTGTCCAAGAGGATTTGTTGGCAAAACCAAAGCCACATGATGATGTGTTGCATTCTTTGGAGGAACAGGGCCCTTGTTTAGTGTTTAGGGGAAACCTGTTGGTGGAGAGCCAAAGCCATGCAACAGGATGTATCTTGATTGTTTTAGACATGAGCATTTGCTTTCGAGGCAACTGCCATCCCGTCTTGTGTGAAGGGATGACATTTTTGTGTGTGTGTTCTTATGCTCATGCTCAAATGCCATATTATGAGTTGCAACCGCTTAAGAGTGGCGCAATATGCAATGGTATGTTTGATGTTTTGGGTTGTACTAGGTGTGTTTGGAATGTAACCAAGTATAAGGTGTTGAAGAATAGGCGGGATATGAAATAGGGGATGTACTAGTGAATGGCTTGATTAGTCTTTTCACATGCGCTGTGAACAACATCTCATCTTGCTACTTATGACAAAGTGCATTCTTGTATGAACACCTCTGAGTGTCATCCTGCAAATGCAACTCTGAGAGGACAAGAAAACCATCAGTGAGTAAGCAAGCTTAGACTTAAACAACTACTGATGAAACAAAGGCACCAGATGAGATTTCAGGCACTGTATATGAATGGCAGCAATGTTATTAGGATCGGCCGATGGCGAACGATGCGGCAATTCTGATGAAGTTTGAATGCAGCCACAAATTGAGGAACCAGGGATGAAATTGCCAGTTTATAGTCCTAGCGGACTATCATGGGTTAGTTTTATGTCATGACCCATTGGACATTTCCCGTTTAGCATCATGGCAAACGGTACATTGCCAGTTTCTAGTCTTGGCGGACTGTGAAGAGGCAAACCAGTTTATAGTCTTAGCGGACTCTGGTGAATGCAATTGTGGCAGTTTACTGTCGTGCCAGACGGGTGCTAGTTTATTGTCTTTGCGGACACTCTGTGGTATCAATTTATCGTCATGATGCCAGGACGAGCTGTGGTATCAATTTTAAGTCATGATGCCAGGACTGTTCTATGGTATCAGTTTACCGTCATGATTCCAGGATGAGTTGTGGTATCAGTTTACCGTCGTGGTTCCAGGACGAGTTGTGGTATCAGTTTACTATCATGATTCTAGGACGAGCACATACCTGAGCCTATACTCAAATGTGAAACGGTTTCAAGAATGAGTGATTAGTCGGATTTGTGAGCTCATTCCCTTCCATATCAACTAACTTGAATGCTCCATTGTCATATACTTTGGTGACCAAGTAGGGCCCTTCCCAGTTCACTGAGAATTTGTCCGGGTGTTCCCAAATGGCCTTAAGTACAAGGTTTCCTTCCTGGATAGGACGCTTATGAATGTCATGTCGATGGCATTGTCGTTGTCATTTTTGGTACCATTCGATCTGATCAAGTGCACGTATGCGTTCCTCCTCCACTGAGTCTAGGTCAATGATGCATAGGTCATTATTTTGCCCTTCGTCGAGGAGTCTGGAAAGTGTGATCCTTAAAAATGGTACTTATAATTCCAAGGGTAAAACAGCTTCTGAACCATAAACTAGGCTATATGGCATTTTACCTGTTGAAGTCCGATGCATAGTGCGATATGCCCACAGCGCGTATACTAGCTGCTCGTGCCATCTTTTCTTGCTTTGGGTAAGCATCTTTTTGAGTATTGTAATAATGGTTTTATTTGTGGCCTCTGCTTGCCCATTGCTCTAAGGGTAGTAAGGGGATGAAAATGAGTTTCTGATCCCCAGACTTTCACAGAAAGTTTTCGTTTCAACATTGCTAAATTGCAGCCCATTATCAGTGATGATGGTCATGGGGATGTCAAAACGGGTCATAATGTTTTCAAGAATGAAGTTGCATACATGTTTAGATGTGGTTTTTTGAAGGGGAACAGCTTCTACCCACTTCACAAAATACTCGGTCGTGGTTATGATGAAACTATGCGCTGCAGAAGATGAGGGTGTTATTGGTCCGATAAGGTCCAACCCCCACTTTTGAAAGGGCCATGTGATTTGTGCTGTATGCAACTCATTTGGTGGGACATGAATCAGATTACTATGTTTTTGACAGGTACTACATGTTTTAGCCTTGGAGAGATAGTCATACTCCATGTGTGGCCAATAATAGCCTAAGCGTCTTATTTTCATTGCCATTGCTTTAGGTGCTATATGTCCTCTGCATAGTCCGTCATGTACTTGCTCAACGATGGTTTGGGCATCGGTGCTACTAACGCATGTTAGTAGTATGCCTTCGTAGGATCAACGACACAATGTGTCTCATACTAGCACATATTGCTGAGAACGCTTTCGTACCGCATCTTTTTGTGCATTCGTTAGATGTCACGGTGTTTCACCATGTAGAAGGTACTCTTTTATGTTGTCATACCATTCTATTGCATGTGTTGTACTAACGGATGCAATTGGTAATGTATCGAGCGTATTGGTTATGGGTTTCGCACAACTGATTATGGAGCTTGGCAATGTATGGAACATGTCAGGCGATATGTTTAGCGCTAGCATGGCTAGTGCATCTACGATGGTATTCTCGTTTCTGGAGAGATGTTGTACGTCCATGTTTTCGAATTGCCTCATTAAGTATTTGGCTAAGTCACAATACGGTTGTAAATGTTGCACTTTGCATGTGTAAACATTTGTGACTTGGTTCAAAACCAGTTGTGAGTCTCCTCTGACCACTAGTCGTGTGATGTTTGAAGCTAGTGTTGCCATGAGACCCCTAAGGAGACCTTCGTACTCTCCTACGTTATTGGTACAATGAAAGTCGAAACAATAAGCAAAGGGTCGGATCTCCCCAAAGGGATAGGTGATGACGACGGCAACACTTCCCCCTTGAGAGGTGGATGCCCCATCAAAGTTTAAGATGGCATCGTAGTCATTGGGCACTATGTCTATTGCACTTACATTTTCATCAGGGAACTCAGGTTCTATCATTGCTTGATCATGCGTTGGTGATGCGGTCATTTGATTCACTATGGCTTGACCTTTAACTGATGCTTGCACTATGTAGTGTAGGTCAAACTTAGCTATCATGGCTTTCCAACGGGCTATTCTACTTGACTCATAAATGTTTCCTGTGATGGCTCTGAGCACATTATCCTTGCAGATTACGTTGACTTGGTTATGGAAGAGGTAATGTCACCATTTCTTTAAGGAAAAGGTAGGAGCTAAACATGACCTCTCCACCCCGTTATACTTCTTCTCATGGGCTACTAATGCATGGCTTAAGTAATAGACAGGGACTTCGGTCCCATCATCTCGTTTTTGGCAAAGCATGGACGCGATTGACGAGTCCGAAGTGGCAAGGTAGATGTAAAAAGGTTTATCATTTTGAGGTGGATAAACTATGGGTAGTTGAACAAGTGTTGTTTTAATATTGTCAAATGCTTCCTGGCACTGTGGAGTCCATTCAAAATGGACGTTCTTGCGTAGCAAGTGGTTCATAGTTTTCAACTTGTCCATTAGTTTTTCTATGAAACGCCTGATGAACTGTAATCTACCTTGTAGACCTCGGAGTTCGGTAAGGTTGCTAGGTGGTTTTAAGTTTGTTATCGCCTTAACTTTATCGGGGTCTACTCGTATCCCTGCTTCTGAGGCTATGAATCTAAGCATTTTGCATGTTTTGACTCCGAAGACACATTTCTTTGGGTTATGTCTCAGCTCATATTTTAGACAACGCTTTAGTACTAGGTCAAGATCTTGTACGTGTTGTTCCGATATCTTTGATTTAACTATGACATCGTCCACGTAGTCGTTGAGCGAGTGCAGCATGTAATTACTAAAAATGAATGTCATGGCCCTTTGATATGTGGCCCCAGCGTTCTTGAGACCGAAGAGCATAATTGTGTAACAAAAGGTTCCCCATGGTGTCATAAAGGTAGTTCGGAGTTGATGCTCTAGGTTAATGCGTATTTGATTGTATCCTGAGAAGCCATCCATAAAAGATAATAGGGCGTGCCCAGCAGTTGAGTCAACAAGTTGATCGATGCTGGGTAGGGGAAAATCATCTTTTATTATCACAACGTTTAGATCTCGGAAGTCAATGCATAAGTGAATGCTTTCGTTCTTTTTTGGGACAATGACCATGTTAGATACCCACTCGGCGTAATCAACAGCCCGAATGAAACCTACCTGATAAAGTTTGGTGATCTCATTGCGAACTGCCAATGCTACCTCGGGTTTAACCTTTCGTGCTTTTTGTTTTACTGGTCTCAATTTCGGATCAAGGATAATATTGTGCTGGACGATTCGAGGGTCTAATCCGGGCATGTTCATGTATGACCAAGCAAATGCTTTTATGTTTTCTAGAAGCACATCTTCTATGTCTTTAGCCAGTTGAGGATGCAATAGTGCACTTAATTTTAATATTTTGATTTCACCATCATGCGTAACGATGGGGGTTTCAGTCAATGGATCTGCAGTGATACTATCAGCTTCTATGTCGAGAGATCTTGTCATGCCTTTGTAGCTATCTAGCATTTGTTGTGTTGAGGCTACGAGTGTGTCTTTCATTGATGTACTTAAGTTGATGGAGTTTATGTTGATTTCTCTTGTGATTTTTCCATATGGTCCATCGATGATCAAGGGTGTGGATAAATGCTGACAATCCATCGGGCTCGTTCCTGCCAATAAACAGAGGGCAAAATGAGCTAATAGGTGTTGTTTCATGTTTCTTGGCAACGGAAATCATGTGTACATGCATGATGGTGGTTTATTGTCGCACTAGGATGCATGGCAGTTTAAGGTCTTACCGGGCCGAATGTGGTAGTTTGTGGCAGTTTAAGGCAGTTTGTGGCAGTTTAAGGCCTTACCGGGCCGTCATGGTAGTTTAAGGCCATACCGGGCCGAATGTTCACCGTATAATTTACATAGGAGAGTTTGTGCTAGAATGTTCACTGTGGGCATTCGAAGTTGATTTATGAGGGAATTAGCATATGGTAGTGTTTATTTTGTTTTATATATTTTTTTTGTATTTTTTATTTTAAACAACTTTTAATTAAAATAGATAAAATAACAAAAATATTCAAAAGAAATCAAAGGCGGCGGCAGTGGCGGCACGGTCGACTCAGCGCTATATATAGCGCAGGGGTGTCATTTGGAGGCACCGTGAACTGGAAGGAAAATGGAGCGTGAGCATAAACCTTCAGTGTAAGTGTAAACCTTCAGCGTAAGTGTAAACCACCAAACCCAACGTAAACGTAGAGGCTCGAACCCTAGCATAAGCGTAGAGACCCAAACCCTAGTGTAAGCGTGAGCGTAGACGCTTAAACTTAACGTAAGCGTGAGCGTAGAGGCCCCAACTCAGCGTGAGCGTAGAGGCTCAGACTCAACGTACCAGATTCAATTCGGCATGCGGTCAATGGATCTGCATGACGATTTTTACAGCGTATACGCTGAGCGTGCACATTTTTCTTTCTTTTCTAGGAAGCGTATACGCTGAGTGTGAACAGTTAATAATTTTGTTTTGTTTGTTTTTTTTTGGGGGCATATATGCAGAGCGTAGATGGTTTCTTTGCAACGTATATGCCGTGTAAACAGTTAGCAATTTTTTTTGTTTTTTGGGGGTGTATACGCCGAGCGTAGATGGTTTCTTCGCAGCGTATATGCCATGTAAACAGTTAGCAATTTTGTTGTTGTTGTTTTTTTGTGAGGCATATACACCGAGTGTAGATGGTTTCTTCGCAGCGTATACGCCGTGTGTGAATAGTTAGCAATTTTTTTCGAAGTGTTGGCCTACAACATGGAATTTTGTTGTTTTATCTCCTTTTTATGTATGGTTGATTTATCGTGGCATTTTGGTTACTTGCAGAGACACTAAACCTTTCCTCCTAGTAGTTGAGCTAGTTGGAGTACTGGCATGGTTTGGTGTCCTTGAGGCCGATGAACCTACCCTTGATCTGACTATTGACAACAATGGGGTATGGTTTAGGGAAGGGGTGTGTAAATTCCTCGCCTTCATCCTAGAAAGATTTAAGGTGGTGGTCTGGTCACATCTGAGTGAACAAGTGCACGGAGTGTGCTTGAGGCTATGTTGCCGGGAGGTTCGGAGGGCATCACGGTCTTCATGGAGGACATTGACGAGGGGCCACTTGTGATCGAGGATGGTCCCTCTGGCAGGCCCAGATCTACTCGTCTGTTAGTGCACGTGTGGGACCTATTGCCACGAGGGCGTGATTATCTCAACAACACCTTATTTCTGGCTGCACGTGCACACACGTTATTTCATAACCCTCCTGGCATGGTGTACTGGGTAGAGAGGTAAGATCATTTATTTTGTCATTTATGTGTTTTGATCGTTTAGCGTTTGTTTTTTTTGACGACCATTCTTTTGTAGGTCCCAAGTTAACCAAGATGGGACATGTGTTGATGATGATGGGCTTGCCCTAGCTCATACTACTCTAGAGACCTTTTTGGCAGGTCCCACCCTTCGCGGAGCTGTATTAGCTCAAACCAAGGGTGATATTGTCCATTTCCATAAATGATTTTCTAGAGTGTTTCCACAGTGCATTGCTGCATGGGGATTGGTCGCGTAATGGACCAGTTTTCCCTCGCGATGCTAACTTGGGTAGCACCTCGAAGTTCACAACTGAAGGTAAGTGACAATATTTCCTAGATGTCTTAATGTGTTTGTTCGACTGCTGGTGGTCATACTGATGTGATGGATTCAAATTGTATTTACAATTGATGTCCCTCCTGGCGGAGACCTTGTCACGACAGGACGAACTGAGAGTACCCTGTCGATGAAGTTCGGGGAGATCAGCAAGGCACAAAAATGGTTGCGCACCCATGCCCCACCATCCATTGTCCGTTGTTTAGATGATGCTGGCCTTATGGAGCTCTTTACAACCCTGAGCCCTGATGTGTCGATAGCTGAAATGATCGAGATTGTTGATTCATTCGATAAGTCCGTCTCTTACTACAGCACCCATATTAATGGTGTCAAGATAGTCTTCCATCTGTCGGCCAAATTCTTTTCGGACCTGTTTGGTGTACTGGCGGATGGCGTAAATGTAGTTTTGGATAGGGCTCAGAAAGAGCTTCATATGGTACGTGAACTAGAGGACTGGATGGGTATTGTCAAGGGCGCCAAGGGATTCCCTATGCAGGGGAAGTCAAAGGTTGAGGAAGTTAATGAATTATATCCCCTGTTTAGGGCACGGGTGTTCCCTAAGTCCCTGTCCCAGGTGAGGAGTCTTGGTGTTGAAGCTATACGCATCATGCGAACGGTCTTAGAAATTGGGATGCGTTATAACTGGGCTCAATTTTTGTTGTCGGGCCTTCATAAGGAGATAGTGTGATTGCGCTCAAATGTTGAGGCGTAGTCCCATTTTACATTTGCATTCTTCGCTGGCTATCTTTGCCACTTGGCCGAGTTTCTATTGGTGTGCGCGGACAATAAATATATCCTACGGGATCGTACTTAGTTATCTCATCCGTGGATTAACCATTTGTTCAAGACAACTAAGTTCCAAGATGCACCTGAGGGGATTGATGAATCTGTGTCCATCACGACAGGAGGGTCATCTGGTACCTCAATCCACACACGTGACAGTGTGGGGTTGGAACCAGACGATGTGCCTTATATTGCAAAGAGGGTTGAACGGGTCATCAAGGAAACTATTGGTAAGGCCAAGTCAAATCTCCTGAAGCGTGAACGCTCAAAAGAGGTGACCTCAAATGTGGAAGAACCAAAGGTGAAGCGAATACGGTTCAAAATTCCTGTTTGAGGTAAGTAAGTTTGGGGGCGCTTATTGCATTGTCCTTTTCATCTTATTCATAATTTTCATTTTGACCGCTTACATGTAACTAATGCCTTCAGACTTGACTCGCGAAGTGAGGAGACAGGAGTTAGAGACCATCATCAAGGAGGAGGAGGCTACAACGGAGTTGATAATCGAGGAAGAAGAGGTGGACAAAGATCAGGCGGAAGGGACGGAAGAGCTAGGAGAAGACACCATGGAGACAGAACTGGTCGATGATCAGGGTGGTGTTGATGAAATGTTCAGTAGCTTTCTTAAAGGAAGATTGGACCTAGGCGAGCCTCCAAACTCGGAAGGGGTCAGAGGAGACAGTATGTTTCCTTTTGTTTTATTGTGTTTCTTTGTGAATCGTTGTCTCCCATGGTGTTTTACTTTTATGTTTTTATCCCTTTTAGACGAAGGTAGGATAATTCCTACAATGCGGTTGGAAGTGCCCATGAAGGTGGTTCCCCCTGAAATGCCCCCTGAGGCTAGTCCACCTCGTACTCGTAGACCATTTTCTTGGATAGAGATGCCAAGTAAAATGGATTTCATGACCGGCATCATTGACGAGGTGGTCGAACATATTTAGGAAGCCCACCCTGAGATAGGTACAAATGTTTCGAGTCTTTTGCAACTTTAGAGTTTCACACCTCTTTTTTTGTTGTCTAATGTTTAATGCCCATTCTTTTTGTGTGCGTAGGTGCCAAGCTGAAGTGGGATCCATCTGAGACCATTAGCATTAAAAGTTTGCCTACACTACCCCCAGAAGTTGAACAGATACCCAGGCCAGTTTATGAGGAGGTGGTGGAAGGTCTTGTACATAACGCCAAATCGCTGTCGACTTGTAGGCGTTGCATCGAACAGTTATGGTTGCAAATCCAAACAAAGGAGAAAGAAGTTTCTGAGTTATTAGTTGAGCGTGATGATCTAAAGGCTCGCTATGAGTTTGCCTCAGCTAGACTAATAGGCGATCATTCTTGGCGAACCTCTGAGATTGCTTATACTAGGTATTGGAACCTGCTCAATCGCCATGCGTCACTAACTCGGAAACTAGCAGAGCATAAGGCCCAGGTAGACCTACTGAACCCCAAGTGCCAAGACTCGAAGGCTTTCACTTCCAAGGTGTGTAAGTGGGGTTAGGATGAGAAGAACCACAAGCACCATTACAAGAAATCATTGAAACAAAGGAGAAAGAAGTTTCTGAGTTATCAGTTGAGCGTGATGATCTAAAGGCTCGATATGAGTTTGCCTCAGCCAGACTAATAGGCGATCATTCTTGGCGAACCTCTGAGATTACTTATACTAGGTATTGGAACCTACTCAATCGCCATGCATCACTAACTCGGAAACTAGTAGAGCGTAAGGCCCAGGTAGACCTACTGAACCTCAAGTGCCAAGACTTGAAGGCTTTCACTTCCAAGGTGCGTAAGTGGGGTTAGGATGAGAAGAACCACAAGCACCATTACAAGAAATCGTTGAAAGAAGTATCTATTGAAAAGCGTCAACTTGAAATGTTTGTGGAGGGTCTGGGTCTACGCTATGAGTTTGATACCTTTGCTCAGAATACAACTGTTGAGATGGAATCGCCTACACGGGTAATTACAACCACTTCTGGGGAGGTTTCTGTGGGTGAATTCCCTTTAAAGCGTCCTACCTGGTCGGCTGTTGACAAGGGGAAGGCTTTGGCAAACGTCGATCTAGGCCTTGATGGAACTGATTGGGCAAGCGTCTCAGAGGAGAAAATCCTCCGCCGGCTGGACTTCGGTTTAGGGGGATCCCCTACGGTAAGCATTTTGTTATCATGAAATTCGTTCGCTGAATTTGAAAGTTTTTCCTTTTGTTCTTGTGTTGATTTTTTCTTTTGCATTTTATAGGATCAGGGTGACGATGATGTTCAAGAAGCTGGCCCCAGTGGAGTAGGGACTCATGGTGCCAGCGGGTCCAAAGGGGACGATCCTCCTGTTCCTGATGTTTAATCTTTGCTTTGAAATTATCCTGACTCAAATTTATAAGTGAATTGTAAATTGAAAATTTTGAGTTGTATTGAACAGATGAATAAAATCAGTTAACCCTTGTAATTGTACATCATTACATGTATATGTATATTTCTAGATAAATCTTGTTGTTGTGGATTTTGAGTTTAAATGTAAACACGACAAGGGAATGTAAAATGTTTTGGTTTGTTTTTGTAGTTTAAGTGTAGCACACAAATGTAATTATAAGTGAAGGATAATTGTGAAAATTGTTATTGACAACACGACAATGCAAGCGTAAAATCAATAAACTGGAATTTGGGAGAAAAACAAAGTGTAGGTAGATGATCTAGTTTAAAGCCATTTTGGGCCACTCGTACTAGTTTAAGGTCATTTCGGGCCATGCGTAAGCAAGAGAAGTTTCATGCACTAGTTTAAGGCCATTTCGGGCCACATGTACTAGTTTAAGGCCATTTCGGGCCATGCGTGAATAAGGGAGGTTTCAAATGACATGGGTGGATTTCTCTTGGTAGACCGATCATTTCTGATTGTGGCTAGTTTTATGTCGTTGCAGACATGATAGTTTAACGTCATTTCGGACTATTTGTAGTTTAACGTCATTTCGGACAGTTTGTTGTTTATTGGTTTAGTAAATTTTTGATTTTTCTCATTTTAACATTAGGAGATGCGTTAGCGGGTATGATTCTATATTCAACCTCCCCTTCATTAATCATGTTGAATGGTAATTCAGCCCAAGGGACATCTGATGGAATAGTTCGCACGTTGGTGTTTTCCGGCGCTTCGGCATGTATTGTGGTTTCTGTGTCAGTTGTAGTTTCTAAGTGAGGCTGTGCATGTACGATTTCAGGCCCAGGTACTTCTATTTTGGGTGGATTTTCCTTTGTGTCTAAAAGATTATCGCCTACTGGTTGTTGTTCATTTGTATCGTCTTGTTTAGGCTCTTCGAGCTTAACCTTTGAGCCTTGGTCTGTATCTATGTACGATGAGATGATGGGTGTAGCAACCTCCCCTCCCCGTGTATAACGATTTTGCCACCTTCGTAAGGCAGGTGAATCTCTTGGTGTATAGGGGAAGAGACTGCTTTCAGTTGGGCTAGCCAGGGCCTTCCCAATATTAGGTTGAACCCTAGCATTTCATCGATTACCACAAAGTCAGCAGATGTGGGGAATTGATCCCTTGCTATGAAGTCTAAAGTCACGGTGCCTTTGACTATTACGCGCGATCCGCTGAACGATTTTAAACATGTGGTGGCAGTTGGTCTGATTAGCCCTATAAGTCCCAGTTGTTCGACGATGGGATATGACACTACATTTGTAGCGGCTCCATCATCTACATGGACCCTATGTATCTTGAATTGATTTATTTGTATTGTTATGAACATAGGTGCTGTTGTTACCTCTCCCGTTTTCTCATCCACCTTGATGTTGTCATTGTGGAAACTCAATGGCTTAGGAGTTGACCCTTGAGGTGAGTACATTACCGCATGAATTGAAGGTTCATTTGGAGGCAAGTCTTCGCTTACTAGGATGGAGGTTAACATGCGCAGTAGAGCTTCGCGGTGGGTTTGAGATGTCAACACTAGGTCGTATAAGCTTAGTGAAGTGTTTTTTTGTTTGAGTGCCTGTGTGACCTGCGTTAGAGCTGTTGCTAGATCTCTATTGTTGGGCGCATGTTTATCGGCAGTGACTTGGTCCATTAGGCCGAAAAGTTTTATTTCATGTATAGTTGGTTTGTCATTTTTACCCAGAATTGTTGATTCGGGCGTATCGTGTTTTCTGGATGATTCACCCTCATAGCCTATGTTTGTTTTATCGTTATGTGTATCATGGGTACTGCATCTAGTGGGGTAGGTTTAGGAGGTCCTACGGCTAGCCGTTGATGCTCCTTTTCCAAGCGTTCGCGTGTAGGCTTATATGCTAGGTGTTCTCGTGTGTGGTGTGGGGGTGCAGTTGGTTTCGGAACCTCAGTTCGTTTTGGAACTTGTGCCACGTATGGAGTGGGGCAGGGTTGGGGGTGGACGGTTGAATGCGGTTGAGTGTCAGGCCGGCTGGGAACTCTGACGACATAGGGGGTCGATTTTTTCTGTGCTTGCAGAGTGGACGATTGATGGTCATCAGGACATTTAGGTATCTTGACAACATATGGGGTTGGCTTGGCTGGAGGTTGTACCTCCGTTGTCGCGATTGTAGGTGGTACTTGGACCATGTAGGGAGCGGGCCGAATAGGAGGTGTTGGTGTGTTTACGGTAGTAGCAACGAGAGGTACGCACCACGTATGGTTTTTCATGTGTCGGGGTGTTAAAAGTTGCTACGACGGGGGGTACTTGGACGACATAAGGTTTCTGTGGGGGGAATGACGGTTGGGGCATGGATGTTTGTACAGTGGGAGGAATACGCACCACAAATGGTTTATTAGGCATTTGTTGCTCATGGTCAGAATAGAAGGTGTTAATGCTAGGTGTTTCAGGTTCGTTATCAAGGTAGATTGTGTTGATCACGTACAATGCCTCTTTGGTATTTAGAGGATCTTTATACACACCCATGGCATGGTTTTGTGGTTGGACTGGGTTGGCTTCGTCAAAAGTGATCTGACCTCCGTCGACCATTTGTTGGATATCTTGTTTTAGGGTGAAACAGTAATCTGTGCCATGCCCATTACGTTGATGATAATTGCAGAAACAGTCCATTCTAAAGCCTTTTGGTACTGGGGGCTTATCTGGTGTTGCTAGGCTTGGGTTTTGAACAAGTTGACACAACCGATCATGCCTCTGGATCACTGCAGGGGACAACTGTTTATGTTTCATTAATCCAGCCTTCAGGAGTTGGTCGAACAACTGCGATGGTTTCATGGGTAGTGGTGGTTTCGTACGATTCGGTGTTGGGTTCTGTGATGAGGATGATTTTGGTGTAGTCGCGGGAGTGGGTTTAGCGTAATTAGTAGGGGCAATAGGTAGTTTGCTTTATTGTCCCACATTTTCTTGTTGTGTTTCTGCTACTGCTGCTATAGTTGTTTTAACTTTTTCTTTTATCTTTCTTACTATGTTGATTCTTAAAGGCTAAATATGCAGGATCATGATTGTTTTGTGCTGCCTCCTCTATGCTCTTGATTTGTACAAATGCATGACTCAAATTACGTGTGTTGAGATAATATAGTTTGGATTTGACGAAGTTGTTGACAGCCCCTTTTAGGATTGTGAGGAGATACATCTCTGGGATCGGCTCGTGGAGTTCGTTGAGAGCAGCACTTCATCGCTGGATGAATTTTTGGACAAGTTCAAGGGGTGTTTGTTTAACTTGTATGAGGCTATCAAGTGTTGCCTCAGGCTTCAAGTTATACTTGAACCTGGTGATGAATTGATGCAATAAATCTTCCAGAGAAGATATTGAGTTTTGTGGCAAGGCCCGATACCAATCGAGTGCTCTCCCTGCGAGGGACATGGGGAACACTCATAAAATGGCATGTGGCCATGCCTGAAGTAGCGTGCACTCCAGTTTGAACGTTATGAGGTGAGCGTTGGGGTCTGTCTCCTCATTGTATTTAGTCAATGTAGGCAAAGATACACCCTTGGGTATTGATAGGGGCAGAACCGAAGAGCTGATAGGGTCGTTGTGATAGAAGTCCACTACCTTCAGTTCTCCGTTGGTGGCTATCTTAAGGCATTTGACCTCGTCAGTTAGTTTTTACATTATTTTTTTAGCATCAGCCCAGTCTTGGGCACTAGGGGAGATAGGAGGTTGGGGATGTTGTATGGTATATAGACTAGATTGTTGGGCAGTGGGTTGAAAGACAGAAAGTTGTGTAGTCAGAGGCGGTACTTGTGGGATATTTGTAGTGGGCGGTGTTAGGGGCGGCACGTTGTAGGTAAGGGGTTGCTATTGTTGTGGTTGTCCTTGAGGGATGTTAGTTGGTAGAATTATGTGAGGGGGTATGTTATAATGGGGGGGTTGATGTGATTGAGCACCAATCGCTGTCCATTGCCCGATCATGTTTTGTGTAGGAATCCCCTAAACTTGTTGGGTTACAGTTGTGAAGGATGTTCCTTGGGTTGGGATCCGCGTAATGAGCGGATGTAGAAGCAGGTATTACGTGCGGCATCCCGATCACCCAAGGTGTGAAGGTTACTCCTACATTATTGTGAGGAGGTTGCATTTGTAAGAATGGGGGTACCGTGGCCGTAGGAGGAATTGCGAGGGGAAGCGTGTTGACTTGAACATCGGTCGTTGGAGGAATGGGGATGAGAGTGGATGCCTCTTGTTGAGGCACATGCGCTTGCATGATTTTGAATGGCTGGAGGGACGTAGTTTCACCCGTGAATGGGTGAAACGACGGGTTTGTATAAGTTTGTGGGCTGAGGGTGTGATACGAATCTTCGTGCTCGAACTGAGCTACGAAGTCATCCTCCTCTTCCAATTGAGGATGTGCCACAGACTGGTCCAGGGGCAATTGAGGATTTGCCACGGACTGGTCTAGGGGCTGATTCTTTAGTAGTAGGAGCTGAGATAAGCTTAGAGTAATGCTTTGGGAGAGGAATGATATCGTATGATGAAGGGATGAAATCATGTCCTTCCTTGTGAAACAATTCGTATTGTCCTTTAACCTCCATCTCAGTTTGGTCCACGGTTAGGCCTGCTTGTATTTTTATGCATATGAAATTGTATTGGTCCTGAGTTATGATGTTAGACGATGGGTTCCTCCCTTGCAGTCTAAGAGACCGAAGAGGCCCCACAGTGGGTTGTACCACGGGTTGTTGAATGACCATGGTGCTTACGATGTCTATGACTAGCTTGGTTGCAGCGTTGGAGTTTGCAGTGTTCATGATGGGCAGTTGAGAATACGATACAGTGAAGGGATGTGAAATTGGTATACTTAGTACGGGTATACTGAGTGGAACGACAGAAAATGTCGGTAGCTGGAAAATACCAAACGAAAATTTGTGTACACAGTCTTAACCACGGATCCGTGTGAGGGCCGTGTTAGGGAAAATGAATCTGTAGTGCCCTGAACGGTCTTGTCGATCAGACAGGGACTTACTCAATCAGTAAATCAACGAATATTGTAGATATTTCGTGGAACAATCTGATTCGATGAATCGCCAAAGGAGAAGAAAACAATGTAGATAACAAAAACGTCAACACGACAAGAAGGATGGAATTTAAGAAAAATGCGCAATTCCAAGATCTGTACTTTGACCCGAAAACTGGGTATGTTGCATACAAATTTCCAATGGAAAGGCTCCGCTTATCTTGTGCGAAGCCTACACAAAATAACAAGAAAACTGTTCAACAAGGAGTACAGAATGGAGTTCGATCTACCTCGTAAGCCAGAGATGGGATGCAAGGAAGGTCAAGCTTTGATGTCTATCGATCAACTGTTTCTGATCAATAAAACTTGCAAACCGTGCCAGATGATCTTTCAATCTCTGATCTGCTCCTTTTGCCTTGGGTAGTCTCTGCTCAAAACTGCCAATGATCACTAATGGAGAGAGCTGTATTTTTGCCAAAGGACTAATCGCTCCTGCTGCCAATGCTCAAGAAAAATGTCTTCTGTCTCTGCTAAAAAATGATGCTGTCAAAAGTTAAAGATGTCTTCCCTTTTATTTCTTCGTCAACTGGAGTATTTATAAGTTTGACAATATGCGGAGAAAGCATGGCCCTGATGACACGTGTCCCAAACTTTCAAAACACCGTTCACCTGGTAAACTTTATGTTGAAACTGACCATGTCGCGTCACATTTCCGGGAGAAGGGGCAACATACGCTTTCAACACTTTTGCCAAAGCTGCTTCACAATTACGCACAATACGCTCATCAGGGTATTGTACATGTGGATAGCAGATACGTAACTGCTTTAGTTGGATTTACGTTGTATTACACTTGTTTACGCTGCGTCGTATGGCAGAGCGTAATAGAGCATGGGAGTAGTTGATGCCAGCTGTTTTACGCTTATTTACACCGCAAAGCGTAATAGAGTGTAAAAATGGTCAACTTTACAACGAATTACGCTTGTCCATGCTGCATAGTGTAATAAGCGTAAAGCAACTGAAACACCACAAAAAATTTTGGCTAACACTTGAAGACAGAAATTAAGCTAAGTCATGTTGGTCCTTAGCATGACCAAGCTTGAAAGCCTCAAAATAGCATCAAACGAAGTTAAAGTAAGCAAGTAAAAGTTCCCTGGGATCCACAGAAGACTACGATGACATCTGGCATCAAACTTGGCAAATTTTGAGCTCAAAATACTTGGTTTTCACTAAGTATGCATCCTGTACGCTGGCCTACACATGCCCAGCGTAAGGCCCAGCGTACAACAACTTTTGGGGCTCAAAACTCCTCAAAACATGCTAAAGTGAAGTGTCTAGACCCCCCAGGAACTTCCCCAGGGTCCCCAACAGGTTGCAGGCACTTGAAGATCCGATATTGGGCTCCAAATGATGATCTTCCATTCCTATACGCCCAGCGTATACGCTGCTACAGTGTTTCAGCGTAAATGCTACAGTGTTCCAGCGTAAATGCTACAGTGTTTCAGCGTAAATGCTACAGTGTTTCAGCGTAATGCTATAGTGTTTCAGCGTAAATGCTACAGTGTTCCAGCGTAATGCTATAGTGTTCCAGCGTAATGCTACAGTGTTCCAGCGTAATGCTATAGTGTTTCAGCGTAAAT
>MNCI01029448.1:8672-39197 GCA_015680685.1 Gnetum montanum
TTTTTTTGCATCACAACCACATCATGCAAAGACTTATTTTTATTCACAAAGCTTCCTAATTTTTGAACAATGTCAAAATGGCAGAAAACCCAAGAAAAAGCATCCAAGCACCCAAGAGAATGGCTAGTACAAATGCATCGAATCCCCTTAAAGTCACACATTTTCATCCTTTAAGTCTTTCCTTGGTTTGAAAGGTACCCAGCCACCAATTCATTAAAATTTTACTTAGAAAAAAGGGACTATACAATTCCAAGCCATAGGAAACCATAGAGTTGTATGGATGAGTGGACGCCATGGACTCATTATCTGTTTTACCAAAAGAACCATACCTTAATATCATCATCATAATTCAAAGGTAAAAACCAAACATTAGTAATCAATATGATATAATTCAATCCACCATCATGAGCACTTATTGAATGATGAATAAAAGTAAATTAAGCAATCCAAAAAATAGTAAAAATATGAACGATGGTGTAAAACAAATTTAAAAAGAACTAAGGGCCTAGAATGGTTAGCATAGGTAGGCATCTCCCCCATGACTAAGTTGGAAGGAGGAGATTTGAAATAGTAAGCAGGGTTGTCCATCAAGAGAGGTAGCATGTGTACTGGTTGTCCTAAGCTCATGGAAAGGTTTGGTCTATTGTACGTTAACCAACAATTTCTTGTCTAGGCTCTCAGGTTTGTATATTATCATCGTCCCTAAAGAAAAAGTTGCATAAATAATATAAGGTCCTTCCGACAGTGTTTTAAATTTAGTATGTTGTGGCACATGTGTGGGATTCTAGAGAGAACCTTCTCTCTCAGTTGATATTTAACTTTCCTAATCCTTAGGTCATGACGTTGTTATTGAATGCCTTGTGCAACTCGTTAGATGATAGGACAACTAGTCGATTTTCATCTAGCAAGTTAAGGGTTACTAACCATTATTTCTATGCTAGATCAAGGTCAAGGTTGAGGTCACATGCCATGGATAGTATACAGAGCTCAGTTTGAATGGGAAGTGTTGGTAATTTACAGTACACTAACTCATAGGGAGAGTAGCATGTAGAGAGTTTCCATGTGGAGTAGTATGTCCAAAGAGCATTGTTCCATTTACTGCTCCAGTCTCACCTAAAATTTCAATAGTTCTTGTCAATATTTTCATAATCTCCCTATTGGTGACTTTGGCTTGACCATTCACTTAGGGCTGGTATGGTGTTGTCAATTTATGCTCAACCCTTAAGCGTTGCATTAATTTCCGAAAAGTTGCACCTGTGAAGTGTGTATCATTGTCTAAAATAAGTGCACGTGGCACACCAAACTTGTTTATGATTTTTTGTTGAACAAATCATGTAGCTGTAAATGATATACAATCTTTAACAGCAGCTGCTTTGGCCCATTTTGTTAGGTAATCAACAACAACAATAATATAAGCTTTTCCATTGGACATTGGTGTAATTGACCCCATAAAATCAATTCCTCAAATGTCGAAGATTCCTAATAGTTGAATCCATTGTTGCAAATCCTCCATTCTAGCAGTCATTCCCCCATCACGTTGACAGTGCTCACAAGATTAGACAAAATAATGGGCATCTCGAAATAATGTAGGCCAATAATATCCTACAAGCAGGATCTTGATGGCCATTCATCTCCCAATGTAATGACCCCCACAAGGACCCTCATGAGTATCTTGGAGAACTCATAGTTTATCTATATTGAGAACACACCATCAAACCAAGCCATTGGGAAACACTTTGTAAAGCTGCCCATTGATCTCCATAAAGTACTTAGCTCGATGAAGAAACGGTTGTTTCTTCTTAAGGTTTAACTCTTGTGGTGTTTGTTGCGTAAGGAGATAGGTAAGAATGCTACTATACTAGTTTGTCTCCATGTAGTAGTGAGTATGTCTAAGGAATGACCAAATATCTTTAACAATTTCTGATTGATAGGTAATTCCTGGATAATTTTTATTTTCTCAAGGTTTACCTCTATCCCTGTGTGTGAGATTTTGTGCCCTAGTACTACGTCTTCTTGGACCATCAAATGGCTTTTTTGCCAATTGAGCCTCAAATTGGTTTCTACACATCTTTTTAACACTTGCTCCAACCGGTCCAAGGCTTGATCAAAGTTTGCTCCATAAGTGGAGAAGTCATCCATAAAGACCTCCACGCCATTCCTTATTTGCTATTGGAATATGCTTAGAACTAGTTGTTGAAATGTTACAGGGGCATTGCACAAGCCAAACGGCATCATTTTGTATGCGAACATTCCCCAAGGACTGGTGAATGTAGTCTTGGCTTGGTCTTCTAGAGCTATTTTTATTTGGTTATATCCACTATATTCATCTAGAAAACTTAATAATGATGCCCTGTAATGGTGTCTAAGACTTGGTTGACAAATGGCAATGAAAAGTGATCTTTGAATGTTGCCATATTTAGTAGCCTGAAATCTATGCAGACCCTCCATTTGCCTTCCTTTTTAGGCACAATAACTAAGGGGCTAACCCATTCACTATCAACAATGGGGTATATGAACCTAGCCTTGAGAAGTTGTTTGATTTCTTCCTTAACTACTTACTTCGACTTTGGGTTCAAACGCCTCTGCGGTTGTCTTCGAGGCTTCATGGAGGGGTTAGTGTAAATTCTATGTTGGCATATCCTAGGATCTATTCTAATTAATTTTGGATATGACCAAGCAAAGGCTTTTGACCATTTATTTATTATCTTAAGTAGTTCTTCTTTCTATTGAGGAGCAAGCTTAGCATTGATAATTACCTATTTTCCATTTTTAAGAAACGTGTATTCCATACCGGTGGGCAATGGTTTCAGCTTGAGGGGCTCCTACTTAAATTTCTCAATAATTTCTAAATTTCCCCAATTGATATTTTCAAGGTTAAGACTTGAAAGTTGACAGTGGACTTGCTCTAATGTGTCTATGCTATCAATGTAAGCACAAGTTAAACCCTCAATTGGTTTCATGCATATGAGTGAACTACTTTCTTGATCAGTTGTCAGCCATTGGGTGTCTTCCTGTCATGTGGCTACTGCATACAGGCACCTTTATATGTTAATCACTTGTGCACACTGGTTGCATGCAGGCAATGCTAAACTTTGTACAAACCATGACCTCTACATGCAATTACACCCTATGTCACTGCATGCGATGCACAGAACTTTCTTCTTCTTAATCTTTTCGAATGTATTTTCCTTTGATATTTCTAGGGAAACATCACGGATTCCTAGGCATGCATTGATGGTGCTTAGCCGTGCTCTTCCCATTATGATTGGGAAGTCCCCCTTACCGTATCTCACCTTCTTCCTTAGCAACTTGCTCCAATAGTCTTTGAATTTGATGAGACCTAAGCTCGGATAGTCTTCCTTGGGCATAAGTCCCAAGGGTTCTTCTTTTTTCATGCCTAAGCCCATCTATGAGATGGTGTAATTGATCCCTTTCTAAATAACCATGGCTAGGACAACAATGTAACAATGCATAGTATCGACCCATGGCAGCATCCAAGGGTTCATGTCCTCCTTATTTCCAGCCTTAGATTTACTTTTCTAGGTTGGACACTTGGGAGTACGTTTGGTACTTATCGTTAAATAATTTTAACATAGTACTCCATCTACGAATAGATTCTAATTCTAAGGACCGATAACTAGTGTCCACGGGAAAAACTTAAGTTTTTACCATTCGTTCTCTATGTTTTGTAAGGCACACATGTCATGGAATGCTTGTAAATTATTCTAAGGATCAGCATTGTATCCCCCTTGAAATCATGGGATATTTTTCATATCTAATCTCTTGATCCTACTATATTTGTAGTGCCTTGTTGGAATTCTAACAACCTTAGTTATGTCTAACATACTTCAAGTAGCGCGTAGGGGTTCATCATGATCATCTCGTCCATGGCATCTATGATGCCTACGTTGTTCCCTTCTCTCCCTTCTTCTATGTCGTGACTCTCAAGAGTGCCCTCTTCCCCTTTCCTAGCTATTTTGTCTATGACTTCCACTTTGTCTAACTTTATCCCCATGGTCTTTTTCTTTATGACCATGTCCAGATATTGTAGGAGAGGGTGAAGGAGATGATGAAGGTGAAGAAGAAGGAGAACCATCACCATGACAGTGTCTACTACCTTCTCTTCTGCGGTCTCAGCCCCGATCATGATTATGATCAAAATGTCCACCTTTATCATAAGTTCATGTCCCTTTTGGACCCTTTGTGCCATGGGTATGTTATGAATAGTGGAATGAAGGTCTTGATACACAACCCCTTGGCCAAAGTCAATGGGAGGAACATCATTGTATGGGCAACTGCCTAAGGTAGGTTCACCATCCTCATTTTCACTTAAGACATGTGGGGCATCCTGAGACCACTTACCCTTCAAAGACTTATGATGTCTCTCCTATTGCAAGTCCCTTTGATCTTGTGCCTCTATGGGATAGTATTCTCTTGAGTCATGGTCTTGCACAATGTATTCTGCATGTAAGTGCGGCATGCCAATTCGTGTGAGAGCATGAAGAAGCATGCTTGGGACTGAACGATCGGGAGGTAACAATATGTTACCCTCTAAGTCTCACCAATGCAATTGTTAATCTTGATGGAGGATAAAGGTAAAGTCTGGTATATACTCATTGGGATGAATATATACCACTCAAACTTGTTGAGGGACTGGCGGATTAATGTCATGTGTATTACATCGCTAATTGTTTCCTATTTCAGAACTAGGCGGTGAGGTGCTTTCGTATGAAGAAGGAGACATACTTGACTATTCAGTGTGCAATGTATTCTTGTTTATTATTTTCTCAACCAACCCTAAGGGTTCATTCCAATGATGTGAATGATTTCCTATGTTCTAGTTAGCACACAAACAACTAAGTCCCCGACAACGACACTAATGATGATCAGAGAGGTACCCCTACACTCAACCATAAGAATATGAGTGTTTCATGCACAATCTAATCAAATTCCAAGGACTAAGTGCTTATGCACCCTTGTGAAACAAGGATAGGTTGGTTGATTGTTGTCTTCCCAAGCTTACCTGTATGTCATGATTGTATGGTTAAGTAAGCTTGAAGCATATGATTTTTATAGCTTTATGTTTTTATGTCTTGCTACTAATAAGGGAGGAGACAAAGATAACTAAGTGACTAATTTACCTTAACTACTGATTAACTAGGCTTTAACTAATCCTAACACCAGCATCCGTTCTCATTTGCCATACACATCTTGAACCAGTGCAACACTATTTGGATTACCAAACGCTAATCGTTACTAGGTTACCAAGTGTTACACACATGCTTAAAGTGATCGTATGGAGTGTAATTTAATGATTTTCTTAATTAATAAAAATGAATTTCTACACTAATAACATAAATGTAAAGTGCATAAAATAAAATAAATGCATAATAAAATAAAAGAAATATGTAAGAAAACAAATCTCAAGTGCTACAAGGATGAATCGAAGAGCTCGTTTTTATTGCCATACACAAGGTGTGCTCAGGTACACAATGCTTGAATAAAGATCCATCCACACTTAGACCTGCTGTTGTAGGCACTTGGAAAATACTTTAACAGACTACAAGAGTTTTGCTACTTGACTCCTACCAAACTTCTTTCCTAGACTTCCTCTTGACTCATTCTTCTGAATTACTCCCTATTGTGTGCCTGGGCACTATATTTATAGGCCTAGGAGTAACCCAGCAATAACTGCTCTAATAATAACCACTCTAATAATTAGAGTGATTGCTCTAATAATTAGAGTAACTGCTCTAATTATTAGAGTAACTGCTCTCATCATGTCTTTTGAATTATTTTTAAATTCTTCATCTCCTTCATAGTCAACATCTCGATCTCCATTTAATCCCTCAACAAAATAGACCATGCACTTACATGATGATACTAGATGTTTGTTAGAAGGAAAACCATTTGTCAAACTATATTTAACAATAATGCAAGTGACCAAACTTACATGAGCAAAGAATGGTGTTTTTTATTTTTCGATCAAGAATTCTATAATTTATTCATTTATGCCCTATTAATAATGTATATTAACTCTAAAAATTTTGCATCATGCTTCCAAACTATTTAATTTTTCTTCAAATTTATAATGGTGATGAAAAGTAAAACTTCTTCATTATAACAAAAATGTTTAATATTCATGTCTCTAGAATCAACCCTAGTAGTTTGAATAGCTCATGCAAAGTTTACCTTGATATCTTCTATTTTTTTCGAAGAAATATACTTTGCAAATACATGTTCCTAATTTTCTATAATTTTTAGTAGGCATAATCAATATACTATTTGTATGTTACATATTTTTCCATCTTGTATTTTAAACTTAAAAATAATATGATCTTATTCTTACTCTATTAGTTAGTGTTGACATGAATATAGGAATATTTGCATGAAAACATTTTGCTTCATCATACATGCAACCTTTATTGTTTTTCAAAAGATTGAAGCTTTATTTGTTTTTATATTTTATTTTTCCATATCTTTAAAACCTTACTTTTAGCAATTTTCTATGCTTAATATGAATTAATTATTACATTAAAATTTTAAATACTACAATTTTGTAGCCATAGTTCTACTTCAAATACCATTCTTATTGTTGAGATTTTTGAATGATTTCTCTTGAGGTCCAATTACTATTTTTAGTATTAAAATAAAACATTAAAAATTGATGCAATAACCTAACTTTTGATGGTAACATGTTATTTTTTAATATTAGTTGATATAGGTCCAACTAGTTTTGGACCAATGGGACTTATCATACAAATCATAGTGTGATTCAATCATAAGTTTGGAAGACAATGTTGAGTGAATTTCCAAGAACATTCATGTATATCATTTCATTTAAAAAATATATAAGAGATTATAATATATATAATACAAATGAGAAGCCATGTTGCAATGGTGAGAGATCAAGAAAATATTTATAATTTTATCTTGTATAATTTTTATAGATTTTATGAATGCAAGAACAAAGAAAACATAAACACATAGACACATCACAATCCCTTTCAGGGATAGGTGTAATGCTTTTTCTGCAATCCCTCTTAGGGACAAGTGCAACACCATACTCAAAATGCAATAAAAATGACTCTTAGTCATAACCTTGATAGCCTGACATCATGTTGTATAGTTATGACCTCTTTTTATAAGGAACAAATCATTGCAGTTCAATCTATGACAATTAAATAAATATTTTTATTATTTTTAATGTTTAATATTTCTATTTTTTTAGTGTTTAAGGAATCACTAATAGCATAAGAAAAATCATGAGCTTTATTCACTGCACAAACACTAGACTCTACATCAACCAAATGGTTTTGCACTATGTAAGTAAGGTAGCACTTTGATAAAGTCGAGTTGCACTTACGAAAGTGATGACTCAAAACACACATACACACACACAAAACTAGACATAAAAAGTCAAATAGAAATGCTATTTATGACTTTTTTTTGTTTGCAAGCTTATCCCATGTACTTATAGTTTTAGGGACATAACGGCAAAGGTTTGCTAGCATCCAAGTATCAACTAAGGTATATCAACACAACCTAGGCATCCTAGAATTACACTAGAGGTAATTGGATAGAAAAGTAGTCAAAATGGGTTTATAAGGGGAGTGCATTAACACCCTTATGTTGACATAGGGGATACACTCATGCAAGGTAGTTAGAACATCCTTGCCAAGCACACTTTGCTCACCCTATTCTAGATGAGAGCTGGAATGCCAAGGAACATGTTGGAAGGTTTCTAAAGTTTCCAAACAAAGATGGAAACATCATAGGAAACCTAAAACATGCACCAAACCTACAAGTGTAAAATGAAAGGCTAGGATGCAAATGTAGAAGGTAGAAACCTCAACCATGCACATGAAAATAATAAACATAGAGTGTGAAATACTTCGTGAATTTAGGGCTTATAATCGACTTATAAAATGCCACTAGATTACTCATCATTCCCCAAAAACTAAGTAAATCTAATTCCATAACTTTACACCCAAGACATAAAACATGGACTAAACACATGACATGATCAATGTGGAGGAATACAATTGTACAAATATATAGACAATGACTATAATACAATACAAGCCACATCACTGAGAAGTGCCAAGTGATGATGGCTAAGAGAGGAAGCCCCCTGATGTGGTTGTTGGATATAGAAAGAAGTCTAAAGAGTTAGGTGTGGACATTTAGAATATTTGATGTTGGACCTCAAGGTTCATTACCCTTTCTTGGAGCTACCAATTTTGTTCATGCATTAATCCCTGCTCTTGTAGAAGTGCTTAATGTCATTCCTTAACATCTATCTAGAACTACTTGTAACTTCTCCTTACCTGTGAGAGCCCATGTTCGACCACGTCTAGCTTAATCACTACTCAATGAAGTTTCTCCTCTAACTTTGTGTCTAGTCATAATGTAAAATTCTAAACCATATAAAAATACCTCTTCCATTCTACCTACATATACTCTTCTTCTTTCTTAAGTCTCCTCTTAAGGATTGCAACAATTTCTTTGTGGTGAAGGATGTACATGTTCTATAATAGATTCATTTTCTCTTGTATTGTTGGCTTACTTGTAGCCATTTTTTGGAGTTTGGTGTGGAAGGTATTGAATTTCACCTTCATCTCATATCTATCTCTAGTTACTCTTTCATTGAGTAGAGCTACAAGTTTATGTAAGTTGCATACCCTGACATCCTAAGTTGTCTACTTAATTAGATGAATCTTACTAAGTTCATTAGTTGCACTCGTAGTCTTATCTACTAGCTCCTATGACAAGTTCCAATGTTCCTTCTTCATACAAAAGTATTTTTCTTGAAAGTGAACTATTATTTGACTTTCATTCTCTAACCTTCGTACTTGCTAGGAAAGGGAGAGTATTTGCTTCTCTTTCTCTTAGCTCTTCTTTTCCTAATTTTGGAACTAATGCTTTACAATTCTAATTTTCTATTTTAAGTCATCCTTCATAAATAGGGCTTATTCGCCAACCTAGCATGCTTGAAATAACATAGCTTGTAGGTGCTTGATTTGCACCTTTGGAGTGATTGTAGAATGTACTAGCACCAATGATGTAATGTGTTTTAGTTGTTCTTACAATAATCATACCTAAGCTTGACTTCTTCATAACTCCCTTGGATAGAAAATTCTATTAGCATATGTGGTTTCTAACTCCACTTGTATCTTAATGAGTTTATTCTCTACTAAACTATCAATATTCCTCAATAGCAACTAAACACTTGGATCAAGCCTTTGCTCTTGTTCTACCTAATGGCTAGTCCTAAGTTTATTAGTGGGTACCTGGATGACTTCTGCCACATGTTGGACATTATGCATGCTACACCTCAATTTATATGAAGAGGAAACACTTCACAAATAAATATGAGTCTAAGGCTAAACTAGGACATCATGATGGATCATGGATAAATCATCCAACAAGGGAGGAGGGAACTAGTATAGATCTTTCCTTATAGCCTTACCATCCATGATGACTCCCATCATGTCTAAGGAATTATTACCAAGATATAGAAAACCCTTAATGTGAATTATGGTAGCCTACCTCTCACCTTCAACATGCATAACAAGTCAAAAATAACCATTAGGAAGAGGTACCTAGCTTGAGGCATAGATGGTATCCTTGTTTGGTGTTGGGAGAGATGGTCTAAATGATAGATGTAGAATATCTCCATAAAAGGCTTCTCATCCTTTGAATTCAATATGGCCCCAATGATCTCTAGATGTTGCCTTAGAGCCACCACCATTATGTTCTCTGAATTCATCATTCCTATAGTTGTGGGATGTATTCTCACATGATTGGCTATACCTACTAGTTTGCAGAGTTTTCTAATTAATCCTAAAAAAAATATAGGATGTTGATGGTGCACTTCCCTCTCATCATTTTTACAAGTTTAGCCCCTTGAGTAGATATACTTGATGATTATTTAGGCAGCAAAAATTTGTGCATGAAGATTTTGTATATAACATTATAAACTAGGAGAATTTTAGACATCTTTATCTCTAACTTTTTCATATTGAAGACCTCGAGCAAAACTTTTGACCTAAGCTTGGGCTCAATCTTCTAGGTTCATGGATGTTAATTGTTGGTAGGCTCACTTGGAAATCTAGTGATTGTGGAGATTGTCCATGTTAACATAGGCACATGATTTCCACCAACAAACATCATGGTACCATTTGCTATAAGGTTTTGGTAGAACTCTTCTACCTCATTCCAACAACAAATAAAGGATTAGGTTATATACTCATGGAAGCCTATCTACTACAATGATTCCTTTAGGTTAAGAGGACAAAGTTGAAGAAGCTAATGGTAAATTTTCCCTCGTAAATTAGTTGCTAGTAAATGTTATATGCACCCATACCCTCTTAGACATCTTCTAGTTCTTCATTATTATTGTCTACCAACTCCTCTGGCACTTTTTTAGCCACTTGCTACTATGCATGTGCTAGACCTAAAGCTTGAGAATGTGACCACCTACCATCCAATTTGCTTCTAGTTGGAGGTCCTTCTAGAGTAGATTCTAGATTAGGAGATCTAAGTTCTTCTCCTTCCTCCTCCTTTAGGATTGATGGTTCAATGGAGGCTTAATATTGTTTAATGTTATCCCTCCTTAGTCTATGGATTTTTTATTGCAATCACCCTAACATGATGAGTTGTATGGATTGCTAAAAATCAAGTAACTTTCCTAGGCATTACACTACCATTGCAAAGATTATATTTGAAAACAACGATAAGTGTAACCTTTGGAAATACTTGATAAAAACTACCATAACTATGAAATAATGGCATGCATGGGTCAATACAAATAAGGTAGAATATGATTAAATAACTACCAAATGCATTAAATACATATTCAAATTGATGACTATCCTCCACAACTGAGTTACAAGATACTAGGCTTAAACACGAAGGACAAGAAAGACCAAGTATGCACATAAAAATTATACTAATCTAATCTTTGAGGTGAAAATTTGATAGCATATTGCTTATTTGTAACTAAATGAGAACAAAGGGAAGTTAAATGAAAAAATAAAAAGTGTTGAAATGAGCTTGGGAAGTTTCCCCATTTATACTAATCTACTAGTGTAGGGGGGTGCATTGGCACATGGATGTTAATGCCCCTATGCTAACGTAGGAGGTGCATCAATGCATCTTCCCAAACATAAGGAAATGCAAAACTTCACCATTCATGCACTCAACTTACCTTCCTTCATCTTTGGGATTGTAGACATGGTCAACAACACACTCTAATCACCTCAAATCAGCCTAGAAAAGTGTCTCAAGAGCATGAATATAAGAGCATTACAAACTTACCTTTAGTAACATTTGCAATAATGGAAATTAAGTTGATTGATCAATTTATGTATTCCCATGAGCTAAAAGTTAGGAAAAGAGGGTTAAAAATGGGGAAATGATTAGAAAATTAAGAATAATGGAATATAAACACAAAAGAGGTGAATTGGAGAGAGTTTGTTATGATTAAAGCTTAAATCATGAAGAGTCAACATTCATATAAGTGAAAGATAATTCAAGTACCTTATTAATGAGTGATTGAGGTACCCCCTACATCCAACCATATGCATCACAAGCATTCACGCAGGATTTGGTCAAATTCTGTGAAAGGGACTAGTTGTGGTATTTAGATTGTTATGCCTTGATCATAGTTCACTATCTTTCCACTTAGACTAGTGGTAGCTTTGTCACATATGGTTTATTCTAAAGCGAGGCATATGATTCTTGATGTTGTTTCAACCTTAGGCTACTCCCAATGAAAATAAAAAAATCAATTATTTAACTAATTAGCAACAAAAAGTAAAGTCTAAACTAGGCTACAGGCAATAAATGTTCATGTCCAACTTGTTGTACACATCCTGAATACACGTATTCATTACTGGAATTACCAAGTGCTATGCTACTAGGTGAACCAAACAATAATGTTGCTGGAATTACCAAGCAAATATGTGTTAATGCTCAAAATTAGTTGCGCTCATTCTGCTAATTGATTAGTATGCATGGAAACGTAAATATTAACTAAGTACATGGAATATAACTTGCATTAAAAGTAAATTTGATCTAAGTCAAAGTGCTACAATGAAGAAGAATCAATCTCGATCTTATTACCATTCATAGAACGTGTTGAGGTACATTGCCACTCAAATAAGACATCATACAATTGACTCAAATTCATACTACAAGCACTCATTGACTATTCTCTAAGATTACGAAATAAAATTGCAAGATTTCAGCTACTCTATTGATCAATGAATGCTAATACACAAGAGGAGAATGCATATTTATAGACTTTATTATGGAGTTGCATCGATGGGGCATTATAAACGTAGCAAACGCTACATCAATGCAACCCCATTGATGGGGCTACATTGATGGGGATGCGTCAATGAGGTCACATCAACAAGGGTCCATCAACATGACACTTTGATGCTTCATCATACCCCCACAATTGAATGAAAACTCACTCTTGAGTTCCTTTACAAAATTAGAAAGGTATGGGATTATTTACTAACACTTGACATAACAAACTGACATAACAAAATTGAGTGTCGCATTGCAAAATTTTATTCTAGTGGATGAATAAAAAATGATAGAGTGACAAAAGGACTAGATAGACATTGAAGATTACAAAATTTATAAAGGTCTTCAAAAATTAACTACAAATGATTCTTCTTATTGCCACTAGCAGTGGCAAACTTTCAACCTTGATTGTTATGTTGATGCTTCTCTAGATATGTTGCACATTCTTGAAGGATGGACTAAAATTTCTTCTCATCATCCCATGGATTTAGTAAATATGCAATGCTTGAGTTGCTATCTTATATGTGCTAACATTTGTCCATGGGCATATCCTCTGTTATTTAGCTCTTGGCTTTGTTTTCATGCTTGGTAAAAGACCTTCTTCCTTAGGCATTTCTTTGAGCATCACCTATAGTCACCAAAGGATCAACATTAGTTCTGGTAAATTTTCCTTAATAATTAACCCTTTTCAAATCCCTTAGTTTACATTTAAGCACAAGGTGATGACAACATACTATGCCCAAGGCTATGAGGTAATCAAAATCAAGTTGTTCACATTATTTTGATCAATTACTATTAGTTACCATAATGTTTGAAAATAGGATGTTAGAAAAATTTCAAAATGAACATCCCTAGCTCCCATGACTAATGACCATAACTTTGGAAGAGCACAAGTTTTCAAACAGTTAAAACCAAAGGTCTAATTCAAAAGATTATGAAGAAATAGTAATGAATATGGAAATAGAAAAGTAGAAAAAATTAGTGAAAAAAATGAGAAGTAGTCCCAAAATTATGCATAAATTCAAAGAAAGAAACTATCATTGACATTCTAGAAGATGTGAAGGTTAGTTCAAAGCCATAATCAACAAAAGTTATGCAAGTGGATCCTTTTCAAAGCAAGATCTTGCCATAATGCCCTTACATAACCACTTTTATAGATGTTTGTGGGCACCTAAGAAGTCAAATGTAGACCATGCCTTTATTCTAAACAACACACAACTACTATGGTTAGGATGTTGCACTATACAACACAAAACCAAAAGGCTCATAATCACATGTAGTAGTGAGGTGAATAATGGGATTAGAAGGGATCGCAGAGATCAAGATGTAAGGTACTTGACCATGTCCACAATAGGTTCTTGTGAAAAATGTGATTAAAATGATCAACATACCTATCCATCCAAGTTCAAACCAAGTCCATACCATTAACAGTGACCTCACATTAATGTGTTCCATCGTACCAACCATCATGAGTCCACAATCACCTCAAAGAACAGTCATCACTCCAAAACGAGAAGAAGGAAGGAAGGTCCTTAGTCAGAGGAGTACCTTCAAGAATGGATAACATGTCTTTCTAGCCTCATAACTAGTGCTTGTAGCCCATTATTGTATCTAAGGTGTGTGCTTTGAATTTCCATTATTATTATTTTTTCTCCTTTTTTTCTTTTTTTCTTTTTTGTGTTATCTATTTTTTTTCTTTTTTGGTTTTTTTTATGGGAACCACACCATGCAAAGACATAACTTCCTATTTATTGATCGAAAGAGTGATGATACATTCCTCAAGGAGTCATAAATCATAAGAAGGAAGATAAGAAGAGAACCCAACAAATCCCCTTAAGGTCACACCCTTACTATTCCCACTTGGTCATTCCCTCTTTCTTTAGGGTACAATGATCATTGATTAATTTTAGTTTCATGAAAGAAGAACCAAATTTTTTCCATGATAAAGATCCTTTATTCAAAGAACTAGAGTGATGGATGAGGTGGTCACACTACTTTACACAATTACTTACCCAATCATCTTAATAGCATACAACAAAAACCCAACACATAGTGTTGACTTCTACATCATGACTTGGCAATATTATTAATGGAAACATAAAATACATTCATAAACATAAAGAAAATGACTTAGGAAAAGAGAAGATTATAAAGAAAAGAAAATAAAAATATTAATAAATGGAAAACATATAAAGAATTAGAAAATTTTAAAAGAAATAGGAAAACGATAAAAAATTGTAAAACAAAAGGGTGAAAAATACTTATTAGTTCTTGAAGTAGGATGGAACATCTCTCCCATGACTAATCTTATGGCTACAAATTCAGGAGATAGACTACACAATTCCTTGGCTATACACCATCGATTTTGCATCTATCACCATTACTGATTTAATTAATTACGTGGTAGCACATATAACATCGGTGATAGTCTCATTTGGAGATGTATATTCATCTATACTTAAAGGTATTTCTAGTTTGGGAGGTCCAGATGTGTTTCCTTCTTCTTTTTGATTTTCTGTTTTAATTCCCAAGTCTCCATATTTAATATCCTTTTCTAGTGTATAATCACAGTGTAAGATATATGTGTCTAAGTCCTCTGTTTGGTTCTTTTTCTTAAGTCTAGAACTAATAAGTGGATCAGTTACTTCCATGCATCTTTGAAGTGGGTTTATATTCTCATTTTCAAGTCATTGGATGTCTTTTTATTTAGTGGCTACTACGTAGATTGGTTTTTGCTCACATACTTACTCTTGAACTTTATGGTGGGTCGATATAGGGGTTGTATTAATATTTCAAACTTTTGACCCACAACTACACCCTTTATCATGATTAGTTATACATGGAATCCTTTGTCTCTCCACAATGCTTTATTTATCACTTTTGTTAGGTGTTGGAGGAATGATGGATGTTGGCCTTTGCATAGGATTGGAGGACATTGGTTGTGAGAGGAAGGATGTCGCACTTGGTTGGCATTGTGCTAGTTTGGATGAGTTAGTAGGTCCACAAGTGTTGTGCTTACATGTGGGAACTGTCCTAAAGAAAGGACATTTTCAAGATTCTGGTAGAGATCTACTAGCATTATCATTTTTGTGTATGTTTGTACCACAAGTGGCATTCTTTCATTAATGTTGTGGTGCTAAACCTTTATGTGTTGTTGGAGGTGACATATGATGGAGGTGATTATGAGAATATTGAGGATGTGATGGAGGGTGAGAGGTGTGAGGTGGTGATCTCATATAAGATGTTGCAAGTTCATGATATTTGGTAGAGTAGTAGTAGTAATTTGATTTAGAGGAACTGGAACTAGTTAGTGAAATAAGTTGTTGAACATAATATCCGTACAGGTTTGGCTAGTAGTAAGGGTAGTATTAGTTTGATGATGGCCTTCCCCATGACTGTGGGTTTTGCCACCACATTGGATGATAGTGTTGAGGCTAGTAAGAAGTCCCACTAGGATGGTACGATTGGTTGTAAGACTTTCTATGATTACCTTGTGAGAAAGGTAATTTCCTAGGCATTTGCAAAGGAAATTACCTTGGGATTCAATGCAAAGGTCCAATACTCATGTAGATGTAACATGATTGGGAATAGCCCTTTGGATGGTCATATAGCTAGATGTTACATTCATCATTTTCTTCGATGGTTGAGTCTATAGCCTCTTCTTCTACAACCATTTCACTTTTCTGCTAATTAGTGTTCTTACCTATCTCCTCATCTATTTTCCTTCTTTTTTGTGATCACTTGATTTGTCACTCTCTCCTCTATGGTTTCTACGCAAGTTGTAACTTTCTCATTTATCCATTTAGACATCTTATCTAGCCTTGCTTAAAGTTCAGCAATAGACTATTGCATTGGCAAGGTTTGTTGTGAAATCACCTCATCAAGAGCTACCTCTTTTTCCTCATCATAGATATTTAACCTCTTCTTTTGAAGAGTTGGATCCTAGTGATATTTCTCAACATTCTCTTGTTTACATAGCTCTCCTTCTTCTTTTTCCACACACTCAATTATCTTTTAGATCTGATGGGTTCCTAGTTCATATAATTGACCTTGAGAATACATCCCAAGGGTCTCTCTTACAATGAAGGCCATCTATGATGTGGAAAAGTTGATCTTCTTGAGAGAAACTATGGCCTATACATTTATTAAGTAGAGAATAGTATCTATCTAGGGCCATATCCAAGGGTTCATGTTATTTTTGTTTCCATTCTTGGATTCGTTTCCTTAGGCTAGACATCCTCACATAGGTTGATATTTCTCGTTAAATAATTCTAGCATTGTGAACCACTGATGGATTGAATTTGGTTTCAATGATCTATACCACACTTTGGCTTTGTCTATTAGTGTCCTAGAAAAGAGCTTAAGCTTTTGCCACCCACTTTCAATGTTTTGTAAGATGCAAGCATCATGTAAGGCTTGCAAATGATGTTGTGGATCATAATCATATCCTCTTGCGAATTTAGGAATGTTATTCATATCAAGCCTTTTGATGCAACTTTCTTTGTAATGCCTATGAGGTATTTTAACTACCTCTATGATCTTGGTCATGCTCTTAGTGGCCAAAAAGGGTTCATCATCATCAGAGATGTTGTGCTAAAAATTTCTATGTCTATTTATCTGATTGTGATGATTTTGACTATGCTCAGTATGATGCCTTTGATTTTTCCCTTGGTTTCAATTTTTATTTTCATTTCAACCCCATAGTGGAGTTCTATCTCTATACCTATGTTTATCTTTTTCAGAACTAGACATTGAAGAGGGAAGAGGAAGATGAGGAATCAGGAGAGTCACCATGGCTTCTATAGTATTCCCCATGGTCCCTTGATTTATCTTTTCTAGGTTTTAAGGAGGTCCTAGGCCTTGAGGCCTTCCCTAGTCTAGGACTAAACATGAGAAGGGCTTGCATAGTATTAGTTCAACCACTCATTTTAGTTTTAATGTAAGAAATTATAGAATTGGTTTGGGATGCCAGAAATACCAGTTTATATGGACTAATAAGCTTGAAGTTACATTGCTTTTCTCATTATCTCTTCTTATTATCATTGTTATTTTATCAATATTTTTCTTTTCTTTTCTTTTTCTTTCTTTTTTTCTTCTTCTTCCTTTTTTCATCATTCAGTTCTTTCATTTTTCATTTTATTTTATTTCATATTCTCCTTTATTTCATAAGAAGAGGATTTTTTATGGAGCATGGGAGTTATGGGAATGATTGGAATGATAGATCACTACCTCGAGTCTTCAACTTGCACAAACATGAGAATTCATTCCTCATTGCATGGTACACATAACTTCATATGATCATGAACCTCTTCTAACTAGCATGGCCAAGCAAGGTAACATGTGTACCTTGGATCAGGTGCATCAATTAAACTCATCCATTGATTATAGGGATCTTTGATGACACATCCTTTTCTTGCCAGTGACTAAGAACTCTTTTAGAATTCTAGAGATTACACCCTAAGATGTGGATCCACCACTTATCCATGGTTCTAGTGACCACTATTAATGTGTGATCTTATCTAGCATATTTTCTTCTAATCAATGTAAAGAATAACAAGAAGGATTTTCCTATCATTATGAGAATTTTCAAAGAAGATGAGCAAGGAGCCATATAGACGCAAAGAATCTAATGCATTACTTACCATGAAGAAGGGTGCAGTTGTGGATCAAAATTTTAGAATATCAACATGATCCTTACACTAGTCCACAACAATTTTCATAAAAAAGTATGTATATAAAAGGAAATAATGATCACTAAAGCAAAAGATACCTAGTGAATAAGAAATGAAAACATAAAACTATTCAAAACATGCATGGAAACATCCAATCCAATTATCAAATCCTATCCCAAGAAAATGACCCAAATTAAGAACATATAGAAGGATATCCTAAACCATGACCATACACAAAATACTAGTGAGCATGGAGACTCAAAACATGAAATTATGAATAAACAAAAAAACATATTTGGACCTTCTAAAATGGAAAGTTCATCATTTTAAACAGAATATGTATTTCCAAATGATCAAAACTTGATTATCATCAATGTCACATGGGATAATAAACAAAAATCTAAATTACTAAGGATGATAAACAAGAAACCTAGAGTGTATGATCCTAGGGATGTATGGTCCATTTTCTAAACACACACTCATGAGTTTAGTTGTGGAGAAGGTGCCTTCTCTTGAATCAAGAATTGATAATTGCATGTTAACTTTTTTGTTTTATAATTATTTGTCTTATAGTTTTTTTCATCTTTTTTCCATATTTGATATTTTCTACATTTTTTTTAATATCTTCTATATTCTTTTATATTTTTCAAATTTCTTATTATTTTTCATTCTTTAGTATCTTCCAAGTTGTTTGTATGTTTTTCTTCTTTCATATTTCTCATTATTTTTATAATTCTACTATTTCTCATGTACTTATTTTTGTTGATCTTTTTAATAAAGTGTAAAGGAATAACCAGGATGTAGTTGAAATAATAAGAATTTCACCCTATGTTATCAAATTACTAAGGACTAATTATATCTACAATCATACCACATCATCCATCCACTCATTTCCAATAATAAGAGGTTCTTACCATAAGCATAATGACATTTGTTTTATAATCAAGCTAAAATAAAATTGTAATCATTATGTTTCGATGGAAAAGTAAACTAATTGGGAATGAAAAGGGTGTGACATCAAGGGGATTTTTGGATTCTCTAAAGCTACTACTATGAATCTTATTACACTACTAAGTTGTGTTATTTACTTGAGTTCTAATGAAGAATGGAAGTGTGTTTTGAAATAAATGTTGCCTTGCCATGTCACTAGAAAGACATGTTACTGATTCTTGAAGGAAGTCCCCTGGTAAGATTGACATAGTAATAACATAATAAATACACATACTAAAAATTTCTGGGGTTCCACTCAAAAGACATGTTATCCATATTTGAAGATAGTTAACTTCCCAAGAATTTCAAGGTTTCTTAGGCTTGCATTGGTTCCAAGGTGAGAAGGACATGTTACCCATGCATAAAGGCATTCCTCTATCCACTGGCCAAGTCTCCTTTAAAATAAACTATGTAGTTAATAAATTGCTTCCTTCTACCTCGTTGACAAGTAATGATATTTTTTGTAGCCATGATAGTCTTATGTTGTATGTTTTGGGATAATATAATGTAATGTCACTAGTAAGTGGTATGGACTTGGTTTGGATCTTACATAGAAAGGATACTGATCATTTTAACCATGCATTATACATAGAATTCATTATGCTTATGGTAAGATACCTCATGTCCCATTTTCTGCAATCTATGCTACTACTATTTCACCTCACTGTTATATAATTATAATTTAATGGTTTTGTATAATATAATGTTATTTTCTTATTGAGGCAATATTAACATGTGTTTTGAAAGATAGATATGATTTACATTCAACTCCTCGAGTGTCCATGAACACTTGTAGGTGTGGTTATACAACGGCATTAAGGGTAGGAGCCTTCTTTGAGGAGGACCCACTTGTATAACTCTTGTGTTTCATACTTGATGATCAATTCCACATCATCTTATACCTCCTAAATACTTTAGAAATAATCATTATCTCTCTACATATTCATACTCATTTATAAGTTCAAAAAATTTGATCAAATCATCTTCTAAAACATAGTTGACTTACCATGCCCAAACTCATTCTTTAACATAATTTTGATATCAAATTCTCACATTCTAAGCATCATCTATGGTCAAGAATCCTTTAGAACATCTTTACACCTTCCAGACTACCCATTCCATCCATTTTTTATTATATTTTGCAAAAAAATTAAAAATTTCAATGATGACATAGTAGATATAATATATGAGGCCATACAATATCACATCAATAATGTTTCATCTATGATATTGCTCTTATAAAAATCTATATATACATGTAGACCATTATAAGATGCCTTTCACCTTCCACCAAAGGTGGTAGCTACAACAGGACAGCCATTGCCTCCTTAGCCATTGTGTTCTTTCAAAGTTAGTGAATGACCTTTAAAACCTTAGGAACCTCCACCACTTGGGACTATTTGATCTTCTCAACCATCTTTATGTAATTAGAGGATGTGTTATCTAGTTTGAGTAGTCATATCATGGTGTTCAATTTTATGCCATGAACATCACAAATTTTGCAATGACATCAATCTATACACCTGGGCACTCAATTTTGTTATGTCAATTTGTTGTGTCAAGTGTCAGCCAATAATCTCATACCTTTTCAATTTTGTAAAGAAACTTGAGGATGAGTTTTTATTCAATCATGGGGATATGATGAAGCATTAAAGTGTCTCATTGATGGGTCCCTGTCGATGCCACCTCGGCAATGTAGTGTTTGTTGCGTTATGAGGCCCCATTGATGCAGCTCCATAATAAAGTCTATAAATACATGCTCACACATTGTGTTTATAAGATGTCTGGTCATAGTTGTAGCAAAGCTCTTACAGTTTTGTCATTTAAAAGTTAGAATATTTTTTTGAGTACTCACAATAAGAGTCAGAAAGGGTACAAATCTTTATTTGAGCACTAATGCACTTAAGCATAGCAATGTAAACAAAAATAAAGATGAGCATTTTGATAAACCTTGCAGCACTTAGAAATAGATTAATTAATTATTTATGCATTTAATATTTTATGAGATTTTCTTTAATGCTTTAAGTAATTAAATAATTAATTAGGCTAAACTAAGATAGATTAAGTAGCGATTAGTTAAGCACATAAGTACGATCACTTTGAGCATATGTTTAGCGCTTGGTAATCCCAGTAACACTTACGTTTGGTAACCCAGTTGCGCTAAACTGCCATGTCCCTTGGGAAGTGCCAACTCTTGCAAACATCATTGAATTTGCATGGATAGTGTATGATCCCAAAATAGAAGAAGATAAGCTTAGAGAATTTCTAAACAAGTATTAGTTTAAGAAACTAGATGACAAAGGGAAGAAACCAATATAGGAGCCACCATGACTAGGAACATGAAGAGTCTACATCAAGTTTTGATTTGTTTTATTTTTATCATGTGTCAATAATGTGTTGCATGATAATTTTGTAACACCACTCAAATGAAGATGTGGCAATTATAATAGATTTTTCCATGTAAATATGTGTTATTATGTCAAGTCCATGTAACCCAACAAGTTGTATGGAACTCTATCCTTCTTTTCTTTTTTAAACTTGAGGACAAGTTTTCAGTTAGTTATGGGGATATGATGAAATACTTGTTGTCATAGATTATGATATCGTATCACAATATCATAGATATAATATCTCAACATATATTTTTGTAGATATGATATAGTGGGATATGGCCATACTTATAAATACAAGCCCATCAACACATTGAAAACAAGTTTAAGCCAAACACATAGTGAAATTCTTATAGTTTGTTTTTTTGAAGTTAGAGTTAGTTGTGAATGCCCATAGTGTGGTGAATTATAGTTGCATGACATCTTTATTCAAGTGGATTATTCCTAGAAGAAATTCATGAATGATAATAAATATAAAGATTGTTTTTCATCATTGCAACATCTCACATACAGTAGATTTACTTTCCATATAGTTTACTTTTACCAAGTCATGTACTATTCCAATGTTCATTGGTAAGGAAGAATGACTATGATTAGTTTTGAGCTTAAAGTATAATTGTTTGGTAACCCAATAGCGACTTTGCTTAATTTTCTCAATAGTAAAGTTACTTGGTAATCCCAATAATAATTACATTAGCCTAGGATGTGTACGGAAAACCTTGAATGGATAATTATTGCCATAGGCTAGAGTAGCCTTACATTTTTGTTATATTTAGAGGTAGAAATTTCATTCACTTTCATTATGTCTACACCTAGCATACTTAAGAGCCAACCAACATTATTTTATCATATACCTCACTGATGAGTTATCATTTGGTTGGTCGCAATATCGTAGCCTAGATGCGATATCGTATACACAATATCGCAGCCTGTCTCCTCATCTATAAATAAGAGGTAGAAAGATCTTGTAGGCATTTTTTAGAGTTATTAAGTTTAAGTTTTCAATAAGTTTTTAGTAATTTTCCTCTCAACCCTTTTCTTCTAGTGCATGCCCATAGTGTGATGATTGTAATTGTATAGCATCCTTATTCGAGTGTGACGTACTTGGACACGCACATGACCAAAAATAAAGATCAAGATTACTTCATCATTGCAGCATTCACTTAGTTTAATTATTTAATTTTTATTCTTATTTATTACTTTCATAGTTAACATATCTTTACCCTAAACTCCTATTAAACACGGAATGAGTACAACTTGATCACGAGCATTTAAGTGTGACTACTTGGTAACCCAGTGACATACATAGGATCTGCGCTTGGTAATCCCAGTAGTAGTCATGCACAAGGTCCAAGATGTGTATGGATGATTAAGGAATAGATGCTCATCATGCTTAGGCTAGTTAGATTCTCTCTCACTCTCTCCCTCTCCTAGTTAGTCAATATTATTTACCATCATACCCAGGAGTAGCATTAGTGTAGGAACACATCATACACCTCACTCTGGACTAAACCATACATGACAAAGCTAATACTAGTCTAGGTGGGAAGACAGCAAACTATGATCTAAGAGTAACTATCTAGATACAACAACTAGCCCCTCTACAGAGTTTGACTGGATCATGCGTGAAAAGCTTGTATTCGTATGGTTAAGTGTAGGGGTACCTCGCCACTCATCATTGGCACCGTTGCTAGGGATGGTGCTAGTTATCTAGATTAGTTATATCATACAAGGTCACTGTATAGGAATTAATGATATACCTTTAGGAAGAAATAATTACAAAAAGTCACATGTAAATTCACACACAATTGCACAACCATGCCTCTCCTACAAGACTACGATAATGCCATATCTAGTGAGGAAATTCATTGGATAACCAACAAATTATATGACAATGAAGATTGGAGTACACAACCCGAAGCGGGGGTTTCTTATAAACGTAAACGAAGGCAGCATTTTTCCAACACATGAAAGCATAACTTACTCGATGATGATGAACCCCTACTGGCCACTACAAGCCTAAGGTAAATACAAGAGGCTATTCAAATCTCCTGTAGGCATCGTAAAGAGAGCCGCCTACCCAGGCTTGATTTAAACAGCTTTCCCAATTTTTCGGGAGGTTATGACTTAGATCCGCAACAACATTTATAAGCCTTCTACGATGCCTATGCATGGAACAACATTGATAACGATTGGCAAAAGCTCAAGCTCTTTCCTATGACACTCGTTGGCCAAGCAAAATTATGGTATAGATCGTTAAAACCAAATTCACTATGATGTTGGCCAACAATGATAGAACTCTTTAACGAAAGATATCAAACCTACGCAAGAGTGTCGGCCTTAAGGAAACAAATCCAAGAGTGGAAACAAGCACAACATGAACCCTTGAACATGGCCTTAGAAAGATATTATGCACTGTTAAACAACTATCCAGGCCATGAGTTCTCCGAGGAAAGGCTAATGTACCATATCATTGATGGGCTTCGTGATGCAACAAGAGAAACCCTAGGGATGTATGCCCAAGGTCAACTATACGAACTACAAACCCATCAATTCCAAGAGCTTATTAAGTAGGTAGCAAAAGAAGAAGGAGAAATGGCTAGATGGGAGAGTGTTGAAAAATATCAATGAGATCAAAATCTCAACTTAATAGAGGTCCATAATCATAAAAAGGAGAAATCAACCGATCTCAAGGAGGAAGAACCATCTTTGCCAATACAACAATCATTAGTAAAAGTTGAGGCAAAGATCAATAAGATGTTGGAATGGACGCATAAAAAGTGTGGAGAATATATCAATCTTATTGGAGATGAAGTTTTGACAACCCGAGAAGCAGGACAAAGTATCATTAGATAATCAGAAAGAAGGGATGAAGAAAATAAGAGCTTAACTACCAATCATACGTATGAACGTAACATTTTCCTGTACGATCACCCCAAGGGCAAATGCCCAATCTTGTTACATTTATATGAGCATTGGGGAAGCACATTACACCCAGAGTTCATACAGAGATACTGTGTTTGATCATAGTGGCAACAATCCTAGTCGTGGGAGAATCCATTCCTAAACTAGATACACCCTTCAGATCATCCAAATCTAAATGTGTATCTAGTCCAACATCCTATTTCTCCGACTGGGTCAACATACTCTATCTTGCTGCATTATCATCCTCCTCAATACTATCAGCCCATGTCCTCAACACAACCACCGCCTTTTGTACCTTACACTTCTCCTAAATTTTAACATTCTCATCCTTTCCCTCCTTCTACATCACCACCAACTGTTCCTGAAGTGTCTACACCACAACAACAACCCATGAATGTTACTTGTGCTACTATTTCCAAAAGTAGTGAGAGACCTCCTCAACATCAAAGGTGTCCATTCTTTAGACATGACCATAGGAAGGGACAACATAGTTCAAAGGCCATTGCATTCTCCAACTCAGAACAAGTCCAACACTATGGTGCATCCTTCTCTTCGAACCCAATGCCTCGTGTCACTTCATCAAGGACACCAATTAACACTCCACCAACCATACGGCCCAATGAATACAACCATGGAGAGAGACATCCTGATCCTTGCATACCATCTTATGGTCTCAAGTATCATAGTGGGTCAACTCTTTACTCGAGAACCACATTTTATAAATTGCCCCACTATGCTTACTATACTTAGGTGTGTGAACCCCAATGGGGTAAGTATGATCAAGTTTCAATATTTCCAACATGTTTATTAATCCTCACCATGCTCAAACGTTTAGTTATGGGGGATATCCCCCATTCTACTAACAAGCAGGATTAATGACTACTTTTCATTTTCTTTAATTTTACAACTTTTTGTTTTCCAGTTTTTCATTTTCCAATTTTTTGTTTTATCTTTTTGGGTTTTTCTCTTTTTATTTTTTCATAAGTAATCTCATCTACAAATAAAACACTCATGTGACTCACTGGTTGAGGTGTGTCCTATGTTATCAAGTCTCGAATGATCAATTATTTGGACAGTGAGCCCATTACACCTACTCATCCATTCTACAAATAAGAGGTTATATTTGAGGGTACAGTGATATTCTTGACATTCTTAAAAATTAAAACTAATTTTGTGTTCATTGTACCTAGAGTGAAGAAGGATGGACCAAGAGGGAATGATTAGGGTGTGACATCAAGGGGACTTACGGATTCTCTTTGGTGACGTCTATGAGAGTTATCATGCAACGTGGTTGTACTATGATCCTTGTAGATCTAACACAAAATGGAAGTAAGAGTAATCAAAAGGCACTTAAAAATCCAATGTTATTTTAGGGGGTCCCACTAGAAAGGCATGCACCCATGCTTGAAGGTTGGCAGCTTCTCTGGATTCAGCAATCGAAAAAAAAAAGAAAAAACAACAACAACAAAGAAAGTGCCACAAAGAAAAAATCACTCCTCCCTTGAATAAAATGCCAAGTGATCATACGCCTTGTTGTTCTGGTACACTCATAGTCGCTCATCATGGGATGAAACAATGTGGTGTCACTGATCAAAGGAATGGACTTGGTCCTGATCTTGGAACGATGGGTTAATGACACATTAATCATGTTGTGCATGTAGGATTCATTGTGCCCTGGGTCAGTTACCTCATGTCCCAATCTCTACAATCCCTTCTATACCCTGTCTCATCTCGTTGTTCATGTAATTGTAACTCATGTCTTGTGTAGTGTAGAATTTCGACCTCATTCCAGTGATACTTACATGTGTGTGTTTTGTGGAACCAACGTGGATTACATTTAACCCTTCGAGTGCCCACGGACACTTTTAAGTGTGGTTACGCAAGGGCATTATAGGTTGGAACCTACTTTGGGGAGGACCCACTTGCGTAATTTTTTTTTAATTTGCACTCATAACACATCTTCCACACACCATCTATTACCCTCAGCATATTTTCAACGATATTTTTCCCTTATAACTATCCCTTTGAATTCCAACGTTCCTATGAACCATCACATGGCCTTTTTCTCTCCCATACCACTCAAGGTCCTTATTGATCAATTCCACCCACACATAATTATTCATGCCTTCAAAATTAGTTAAATTACCCTAGAACCCTTTAACACTTGTCCACATGTCCTTAGTTTCCATCATTCATTTCAGAAACATCTTCAAAATTCGATATATTCCCATGATATTGCGTCACAAAAACCTATATATACATTATCCCCCTCCCCCCGCCCTCCCCCCTCCCCTCCACACCACTTGCCATCATTTTCAATTATTCACATGGGGGATTTTTTCAAATTTCTCTCTACAACTTATGATTGCACATCCCTTGCTTTCATACCTATATCTCATTCCATGGTCCTCCAATTTTCATTCCGTCTGAACCTATTTGAACCCAGAGTGTTCAACTTAGTCATGGGGGAGAGGCACACGCTGAATAGTGCATAATGTTTTTGGAATTTTTCATCTCCCAAAGGACATTATCAAGGGTAATTAGTTATAACATTAAGGATAAATGTGCCAAAAATAATTTTATCCCCTTAGTTACATTGGAAAAATAGATTTGGAAATTACCTAAGCAAAGAGAATTAAATATTATAATCTTTTGGAAAACATCACATGGAGATAAAACAAATTCATTAAGGTAAGAAGTAAGGTATAACCTAACCTTGGTAACAACCTTACTAATGATGGGTCCCATGTGATTGCAGATGGCCTCAAAATGTGGACAACAGGAAGGTCCTGCTCAAGGTGGGAGTAAACGACCTAGGAGAGGTGGATAAGTTCCTACCAGAAAGCATATAGAGCAGGAGGAATAATCATTTAGCATCCACCAAGAGGACCCTACTACTATATAATCAAGGTAGGCAGAAGGAGGAGCTGCGGCAACGCCTGAATAGGGACAACATCTCACGTTGTCCCAGGATTGTGTCTAGGCTATCCATGAAAGGTCCATATTCACTGCAGTGATTGTGAAATTAAATTTTGAATCTTTCACAGAGTTTTCTTTAGAGGCTATTAGGGACCACCTCAAAGGGTCCCCATTATGGCCTATCCTCTCTAAAAGCAGTGCCTGGTACTTAGGGGAAATGTACCAATTTTTTCATAATAGAGAATAAGGCACCATGGTTAACATTTGTGGTGTGATAGTCAATTTCTCTATTTAGGCCATTTCAAAAGTCTTAAACCTTCCAAATACAAGGCCAAAGGTTGCTTAGTTTTCTACCCATTCAAACCCTAATGCGCAACAAGTTTGGTTGGAAAGAGCGTATGGCAAGGAGGATAAGATGTTTTGAGAGTTGACAACGAAAGAGAGGATCTATTTTAAAATAGGGACTTATCACCACTTTTCCACAAAGGGCTTAAAAAGAATTTCAACATATGCAGCAAGAGGATGTGTAGTGTTGATGGGAAAGATTAATGCTAACCTACCTCATATATATTTTACAGAGATCTTGAGGTGGTTTGAAGAACGGAAGATAAGGAAGCTTGCATTACCCTTCCCTTCTCTTATCAGGAAGCTATGAAGACATGCTAGCATCAGAGAATATACCAATGATATCCTCCAAAAAGCCCAAAATGCTTTATACGCTAAACTACTAAAGCCACCAACCGCAAGGAAAATCACTAGTGAGACGCTGGGACCAGAAAAAAAAAGGAAAAAATGGTAGGGCTAGCAGCAACTCAACTTGTAGGACCCAACCAACTTCCAAGTACAGGACCTAGCCAACAACAAGAAGTAGGGCCTAGCATGGGCCAGGATCAACCATCGCCACTGCAAGATTACAGACTGTCGATGAGCCATCTTAGGGCCATCACTGAGACGGTTAGTTGGGGAAGTCATGATGATGAAAATCTCTTTCATGTCATCAACGATGTCATACAGCCCATGGTTTCTTTGGATCACGCAAGGGGTGAAGTGTCCATCCATACAGGAGGAGGGGAGAGCACTTGGTCACAACAGATCTCAGGGAACGTTGCATCTTTTCAAGTGCAATTAGAAACTGGTGAAGGGGTCATAGTGATGGTCATGTAGCATTAGGATGCAACAAGAGCCGCAGAAGTGGTCACAAATCACATTAAGGAATCATTCAATGTACCTGTTATGCCACCAACAGATCTTACAGGAGCATGGGATGCTCAAACTCTGGTCGAAACCTCAATGACTCCTGCAGAACATGAGGATGTACTTGATCGATTACTACAAATAAGATAGGTAATGATGTCCCTGCTTGACATCCCTCAAGATGTTACGGTAATTCAATCAAACCTCATTTCCACCAAGGGGAAGTTGCTCTTGACAGAGATGAGGGTTGGGCACGTTGAAGCAGAGGTGCAAAAATTGCAAGAAAGGCTCGTAGCCCTACAAGCAGCATAGCAAAATCCTTCACAATTTGTTCTCACAGACTAGCTTGATACTTTCAAAATTGAGCAATTGACCAAACTATTGATGGAGAATAAGAAGGTGGCAGAAGAAAAAGAGAAGGCTGTTTGGGATGCCTCTACAACACAAACGCAAACTTATGCACATACCAAGGCACTCAAGGCCTTACAAGAGGAAAACAAGTAGCTTGTTGCTAACAACCTTCAATTGACCTCTGTGGAAAAGCAAAAGAATGTTCTCAAAGAAAATTTTTAGCAATTATGAGAACAACTCATCCAGGTCAACCAGGACATGAGTTGTTTAGCTAGGGAAAATCGAACCCTCTCAATGGAGGAGGTGCACACCATCTGTCAGAAGATGGATATCGAAATAAGTGTGTGGTAGAATGAGGCTAAATAGCATGAAAAGTTAAAGAAGCACTTTTAGGACCAGGTGGGGATGCATAAACAGATCATTGAGAAGGAGATCCATATGGCTAAGGCCCACATCAATGCTATCAGTGCTCAACACACTGATTGGCAAGCCATATTGGACACATATGCATTTGCCCACCAAGCGGAAGGTAAGAACCAAAACCTGCAAATCCAAAACCTTACAGAATACATGGGAGTTGGCAAACCTGCGGTATGCCGACCTTGCCATGTTAATAGCAAGGCGCCTGAGAATAGAGCTTGAGCAACAAGTAGCCACCACCTACATCAAATATGAAACAGAATTTGCAAAACGCAAGAAGATATTACAAAAATTAGAGATTGCAAATTCTAAACTTGAGGTGGTTAAAGCAAGCTACCAGGGACAAAAAGGTGTCACAACATACTTGGCTCAATGACTTGCAGATTTTCAAGAATACAGAGATAAAGCTAGAGCCTACGAGGAGGAACAATGGGTGTTGCGGCTTGGTATGTCAAGGCAAATAAAATGTTTTCGCAACTACCCTGCCCATGGGAGGTGCCAACTCCATCAAACATTGGAACATTAGCATGGACGGCACAGGATCCTTGAACCAAAGAGGAGAAACTCTCGGCCATACTTCAACGCCATCAAGTCCCAAGACCTGGAGCACAAGATAAGGGAAAGGCACCCATGGAGGAGCCACCACCACTAGGAACTACATGAGTTCCATCAATTTTGTAGCTATAGGATTTTCTTTCGCATTCTTTGTGTTGTGTCTCAATTTTGTTTTAATTCCACACTGCGGCATGAACCCATTCTCACTTGTCAATAATCCCATACCTATCTACTGTGTAATCAATGGAGCTTGTTCTCACTGTAACTTGAGGATGATTTTTCATTCAGTCATGGGGGTATGATGAGTTATCATTTTGTTGGCCACGATATCGTAGTTGTGATATTGCGTATGCGATATCGCAGCCTGTCTTCTCATCTATAAATAAGAGGTAGACAGATCTGATAGGCAGTTTTTAGAGTTATTAAGTTTAAGTTTTCAATAAGTTTTTAGTAATTTTCCTCTCAACCCTTTTCTTCTAGTGCATGCCCGCAGTGTGATGATTGTAATTGTAAGGCATCCTTATTTGAGTGTGACGTACTTGGACATGCACATGACTGGCAATAAAGATCAAGATTACTTCATCATTATAGCATTCACTTAGTTTAATTATTTAATTTTTATTTTTATTTATTACTTTCATAGTTAACATCTCTTTACCCTAAACTCCTATTAAATACAAAATGAGTATGACTTAATCATAAGCATTTAAGTGTACCTAGGATCTACACTTGGTAATCCCAGTAGTAGTTATGCACGAGGTCCAAGATGTGTACGGATGATTAAGGAA
>MNCI01029448.1:52306-72157 GCA_015680685.1 Gnetum montanum
AATTATGAATAAAGCATAAACAAAGTTATATTTGTAAAGCATAAACAGAACTAAATACTGTAAATGGGAGGCAATAATGAAACTGTATTATTATTGTTTTAAAAAAATGTGCACCGGTCAAAGCGTAGTTGCACAAGTGTGAATGGCAAGTCAAACACCTAGCCTCGGAAAGATATGACATGATGATGCAATGATGAAATGAGATGAATGTGAGAAGATCTTGGAAGCCAAAAATTGGATGTGCCGAGCGCCCAAGGATTGCAAGTTCTGTGCTCCTTCAAAATTTTCAATCTCTCCAATCTTTGCCTCTTCCTCTCCCTTCTCTCTTCTTCTCTTTTTGCCTCTCTTGCTGCTTTTTCTTTACTTCTCTTACCCCCTCCAGTTTGTGTGAATTGATAGGGTATTTATAGGGTTGGGCTAGGGTTTGGCTAGGGTTTTCTTTGACCAGGTTCAATGTAGGTGTGTTGGATAGTTGTACACAAGTTAGATGTGTGTTAGCAATTGCATACTCTGACCAGGTTCAATGTATTTTACAACTTGTGGGTCATTCAAGCCCATAAAAAATACAAATTAGAAATACAAGCCCTCAAGCAATAAAACAAAATATAAAAAATTTAAAAAGATTAGCTCCAACTCTGGCCTGCTTGGAAAAATTATATTTCTTTTTTTTTTGTTGAATATTTGGCCTGATTTTGCATGGGCTTTCATATCCCTTTGCCATTTTACAGATTTCTTGAAAAAGAAAATCAACAAGGATTAACACCGCCTCACTTGTCTAGCATTCAGCGTGACTTGCAGTGTGACCTGCAGTGTGACCTCCAAAATTTGCAATTTTGGGCTGAAATCTGGAATTTCTGAAGGTTGGGACCATAGTTATCAATAATGGACCTTGAGGACGACTTACACCCTTAAAATCAATTAATTTTGGCTCATTTTTGGGGCTCTAAAAATTGGTGACGCTAATCCTTACACTGTGCAATGTCTGAAAAAGTAACCCCAGCATCACTAAGCCAAACTGGCACATTTGAGGCCCAAATCTTGATTTTCTGGAGGCAGGGAGCTACTGGGGACCTTGGTGAAGGTCATGGGGGGTCCTTGTGCTTGATTTCAGCCTATTTGAACTCAATTTCGGGGCTCCAAAAGTTGGTGACGCTGATCCTTACGCTGTGCAGCGTCTAAAAAAGTAACCAAAGTGTACTTAGCCAAAACCAAACATTTTGAACCTGAAAATTTTGATTCTGGATGCTGGAAGTTGGTGCAATCGCCTGTGGGCCCCAAGGGGGCCTTTCTTGTTGAATCATGGACCATCAGGGGCTGTTTCCGAGGCCTCCAAGTTTGGTCACGCTGTACTCATGTTGGGCAGCAACATGACTTAGCTTGATTCTTGTCTAAAAATGCTAGGCCAAAATTAGTGGTGTTTCACATATAATATCTGAGGCATCTAAATGTTGTACCAACCACTTAGCAACCAGGGTAATTCCTTTCTTATAGGAGTTCAAAAGGCCTAAGCCACCCTTATTCTTGGGGAGAGTAACAATATTCCAAATGACACGATGAAAGCCTTTCTGAGAATCCTTGGAGGACCACATAAAGTCACGGAATAACCGTTCTAGCTTCTGGTAGGCAACTTGGGAGGGGGCCCAACACGAAGAGTAATACACATGAGTGGACGCGCATGTGGACTTACGTACAAGGTATTTACCCGCAAGTGTGAGGGGTTTAATTTTCCATTTGTCAAGTTTCTTTTGAATTTGATAAATAACTTGCTCCCAAAGAATAGATGTTGAACCTCTAAAACGAAAAGGGATTCCCAGAATCTTAATGATGTCTTGATCCTGAAGCCGCTTCCAATTATAGTTGGTCACATGTTTGTAATTTCCCTTAAAGCTATAAACATAGGATTTATTACAATTAATTATGGAACCTGAGAGTGTGCAATATTGCTCCATCCTTGATAAGAGGCGGTGCAAATTGGTGGCTGTGTTTTGAACTAGAAAAAAGGAGTCATCGGCAAAGTGCATATTGAGAAGCTGTTGTTGAGAGGAGGAAAGGCTAACCCCAGTGAGAACTTTAGTTTGAATGTCCAGGTTAATTTGATGACAAAGAAAGTCTGATGCAATGATAAAGAGATAGGGGGCGAGAGGACAACCTTGCCACACAAACCTATGTATTGGAAAGGGAGAGGTAATGCCAAAGGTAGTGGCAATTCTTGCAATAGCATTTGAGAATAAGCATTTCACCATATGCAAGAACTTAGGTCCAAAACCAAGTTTGGTCATAGTCTGCAAGATAAAATCCCACTTAATGTTGTCATAAGCCTTGGCATAATCAAGTTTCACAAGGAGAATATCTTGTCCATCATCCTCAGCCCACTTGAGACCTTCCCATGCCGCGACCACATTGTCTAAAATATATCTACCAAGAACAAATCTTGTTTTCTGGGGAGATATGATCTAACCAAGAATTTTTTTTAGCCGTAAGGCAAAGCACTTTGCCCAAATTTTATACACTACATTGAGAAGAGTTATGGGACGCCAATTGGAGATATCAGTTAGATCCCCAGACTTGGGGAGGAGACGAATTACCCCTTAATTTAGATTGGGCCCAAGGGAACTAGTTAAGAGAGCCTCATTAATGACTTGCAAAAGATCCTTTCCCACCAAATCCCAATGATTTTGAAAAAATTCTACAGGAAAACCATCATAACCAGGAGCCTTTCCTTTGCATGCTTGGCCCTGATCTCTGTCATGAACAACTTTCCTTTGGTGAAGATGAGGTCCAATTGTGCTGCCATAACATCTTGTGGGATGTCAAACAAGGATTTCATTACTTGTCCTATTTGCAGCAATTGATCAAGCACATCCTCATGCTCCGCAGGAGTCATCAAGGGACCGGCCACAGTTTGAGTATCATGTGCTCCTGTGAAGTCTACCAATGACACAATAGGGACATTGAAGATTCTTTGATGTGGTCTATGACCACCTTTGTGGCTCCCACTACATCTTGGTGCTGCATGACCACCACTGTGGCCCCTTCACCAGTCTCCCATTGCACTCAAAAGGATGTAGTATTCCCTGAGATCTGTTGTGACCACTGAGTCTCCCCTCCTGTTTGAATGGACACCTCACCCCATGCACGATTTATAGAGACAATGGGTTGTATGGTATCGTCGATGATGCAAAAGAGATTAGCATCATCACAACTTCCCCAATTGACCATCTTAGGGATAACCCTAAGATGGCTCATCGATGGTCGATAATCCTACGGCGATGGCAGTGGTTGGTCTTGTTGGCTTGTGCTGGGCCTTGCTTCTTCTTGTTAACTGGGCCTCATGCTTGGAAGTTGGTTAGGCCCTGCAGTTTGAGTTGCAGTGGGTCCCACCATTTGTTCTTGCTCTAGCTTTGGCTCCAGCATCTCACCAACACTTTTTCTTGGAGTTGGTGGCTTCAACAGTTCAACAAACGAAGCATTTTGGGCTCCTCTGAGGACATCATTGGTGTACCCTAGAATACCAACATGCTTACACAGCTTCTTGATGAGATAAGGGAAGGGCAACGCAAAGTTCCCTATCTTGCGTTCTTCGAACCACCTTAAGATCTCCATGAGATATAGATGAGGTAGGTTAACGTTAACCTTTCCCATCAATATCGCACTTCTTCTTGCCCCATATGTTGAAATTCTATTCAGTCCTCTTGTGGGGCAGATGTGATAAGTTTCAATTTTAAAGTATATCCTTTCTTCCAACGTCATCTCTCTATATGTCTTATCTTCTTTACCGTACGCCCTCTTCACCCACACCTTTCGCACATCTGCGTCAGAGCGAGTGGACATGTGAGCAACTTTTGGCCTCGTATTCGAAAGGTTTAACACTTCCAAAATGGCCTTGGCAGAAAAATCAATAGACACACCACCAATGTCAACTATGGTGTCTTCTTCTTTATTGTTCTAAAATTGGTACATTTCTCCTAAGTACCAGGCACCGCTTTCGGAGAGGATAGGCCATAATGGGGACCCTTTGAGCTGGTCCCTAACGACCTCAAGAGCGAATTCTGTGAAGGGTTTAAAGTTCAATTCCATGATCACTACAACTGATGTGGACCTTTCACGGATGGCCTAAACACACTCCAAGGACAACGTGAGGTGTTGTCCCTATTCAGGCTTTGCAGCAGCTCCACCTTGTACCTATCCCAATTGTACAGTAGCTGGAGTCTCTTGATGGATACTGAATGATTAGGCCTCTTGCTTTGCACATTGTTCGGTAGACACCTATCCTTTACCTCTCCTGGGTTGCTTAGACACGCCTTGAGAAGGAACTTCTTGTTGTCCACGCTTTGGGGCCATCTGCAATCACACGGGGCCAATCATTAGTAAGGTTGTTTGCAAAAGTTAAGTTATACCTTACTTCTTGCCTTAATGAATTTGTTTCTTATTCTGTGTGATTTAAAGGTAGAAATTTTATGGAAATGTCCTCAAAAGGTTTTAATATTTGGCCCACTTTGCTTAGGTGGTTTCAAAGTTTAATTTTCCAGTATAGTTAAGGAGATGAAATTTTTTTTGGCACATGTTTATTATTTTTATAACTAATTACCCTTGATAGTGTCCTTTGGGTGACGACGAATTTCAAAAAATTTATGTGCAATTCAGAGTGTACCCCTTCCCCATGACTAAGCTGAACACTCTGGGTTCAGATAAGTTTGAACAGAATGCAAATTAGAGAGCTAGCGAGCAAGTTATGGCTAGTAGATCAAGAGGCGCACATGTCACAAGTCATAGAAGAAAATTTGAAAAAATCCCCCACATGAATAGTTGCAAATGATGTTGACATTCATGGGGAAGGGGGGGCGGCCATATATATAGGTTAAAAGGACGCAATATTGTAGCCTAATGAAAATAGGGTATTTGGAATAATTGATAAATTTTTGAAATCCTGCAGTGTAAACTAAGGACTTTAGGTCAATGTGAAGGCTCCAGGGTAATGTTGATCAAGCCTAACGGCACCAAAAAAGTATCATGATGTAAAATTTGGCAATGAAGGTCATGAACCATATGAGGAAAAAGGGCATGTGTTAGTACATAGGAACATTTGAATTGGAAGGATGATGATGAGGGAAAGAATATCATTGGTGATGCAATACTCGAAGGGTATAAAATGATGTGAGGGTGTGCAACAAGTACAAATTACAAAAGTCACGCAAGTGGGTCCTCCCCAAAGTAGGTTCCAACCTATAATGCCCTTGTGTAACCTCACCTTAAAATGTTCGTAGGCACAAAAAGAGTGAAATGTAATCCACACTAATTACACAAAACACACACATGTAAATACCACTATGATGAGATATGAGTTCCATGGTATCCAAGACACAAGTCACAATTGCATGAACAGCGGGATGAGGCAAATCGTAGAAGGGATTGCAGAAATCGGGACATGAGATAACTGACCTAGGGCACAATGAATCCTGCGTGTAAGGCATGATTAGTATGTCATCAACCTGTTACTCCAAAATTAAGACCAAGTCCATTCCTCCGATCAATGACATCGCATTGCTTCTTCCCATGATGGACAACCATAAGAGCACCATGATAGCAAGGCATACGATCACTTGGTGTTTTGTTCAAGGGCGGAGTGATTTTGCTTTGTGGCATTCATTTTTTATTTCGTGAATACTTAATCTAGAGAAGCTGCTAACCATCAGGCATGGGTGCATGTCTTTCCAGTGGGACCCCCTAGAATAGCATTATTTTGCTAGTTGAGTGCCTTTTGATTACTCTTACTCCCATTTTTTGTTAGATCTACAAGGATCTTAGTACAACCAAGCTGCATGATAACTCCTACAGATGTCACCAAAGAGAATCCACAAGTTCCCTCAATGTCACACCCTGGCCATTCCCTCTTAGTCCATCATTTTTCGCTTTGGGCATAATGAACACAAAATTACTTTAAGTTTAATGATTAGGAATATCATTGTACCCAGAGTAGAACCTCTTATTCATAGAATGGGTGGGTGGATGTTGTGGGCTTGCTATTCAAATAATTAGTCACCTAAGACTTGATAACATAGAACAACACCTCAACCAATGAGTCACATGAGTGTTTTATTCGTAGATGAGATTACATATAAAAAGATAAAAAAGACATAAAGACAAAAAGATAAAAAGACAAAACAATAAATTGAAAAATGAAAAACTGGAAAACAAAAAATTGTAAAACTGAAGAAAATGAAAAACATATATTAGTCTTGCTTGTTAGAATGGAGGATACCCCCCATAACTAAATGGTTGAGCATAGCGAGGGTTAATAAATGAAAAGTTGGGATCCTTGCATGTTGGACATATTGGGATCCAATCATATCTGAACCACTGGGTGTCTTTTGATGTGGTGGTTGGAACGTACCCCGAGTGGGGTTCACACACTTGATTATAGTAAGCATAGTGGGGCAATTTATAAGATGTAGTCAATTGATGAGTGGCTGACCCACTACGACACTCGTGATCGTAAGGTGGTATGCAAAGATCATGATGTCTCCTGTCATGGTTATATTCATTGGGCCGTATAGTTGTTGGAGTGTTAATTGGTGGCCCTGATGAGATGACAGAGGTGTTGGGTTTGCAGAGAGAGATGCACCATAGTGTTGGGCTTGTGCTGTGTTGGAAGATGCAGTGGTCTCGAAATTGTGCTATCCCTTCTTACGGTCATGTCTAAAGAAGGGATGCCTTCGATGTTGTAAAAGGTTCCCACTACTATTGACAGTGGAAGCACAAGTAACATTCGTGGGTTGATGCAGTGGTGCAAACCCTTCAAGCACAATTGGTGGTGATGTGGAAGGAGGTGAAGGATGAGAATGTTGAAATTGAGGAGTGCAAGGTACCCAAGGTGGTGGCCCTTATGGCGAGGATATGGATTGATAGTATTAAGGAGAATGATAATAATGTGGTGAGATAGAGGATGTTGACCTGGTGGGGGAAATAGGATGTTGGACTTGATAAGCACTTAGGTTCAGATGGTATGAAGGGTATAACCATTTTGGAAGTGGCCTCCCCCATGACTAGGATTTTTTTCATTGTGATCGAACGTAGTATCTCTATACAAACTCTGGGTGTAACACCCTTCCCCAATGCTCTTGTAAATGTGACAAGATTGGGCATTGGCCCTTGGAGTGATCGTATAGGAAAATGTTGCATTGATACATATAATTGGTAGTTGAGCTCTTATTCTCTTCTACCCTTCTTTCCGATTGTATAAGGGTGTTTTGTCCTATTTCTTGGTTTCTCATGACTCTACCTCCAATAATGTTGGCATGTTCTTCACATTTTTTATGCATCCATTCCATCATCTTATTGATCTTTGCCTCAATTTCATCCAATGATTGTAGTGTTGGCCAAGATGGTTCCACCTCCTTGAGGTGAGTTGATTTCTCCTCTTCATTATCATGGGCCCTTGTTGATTTAAGGTTTTGGGCCTGTTGAGATTTTTCAACATTCTCCCATTTAGCCATTTCTCCTTCTTCTTTTGCTACCCACTTAATAAGCTCTTAGACTTGATGGGTTCGTAGTTCATATAGTTGACCTTGGGCATACATCCCTAGGGTTTCCCTTGTTTCATTATAGAGCCCATCTATGATATGGTACATTAGGCTTTCCTCGGAGAACCCATGGCCTGGGCAGTTGTTTAACAATGCATAATATTTGTCTAAGGCCATGTCCAAGGGTTCATGTTGTGCTTGTTTCCACTCTTGGATTTGTTTTCTCAAGGCTGAAACTCTAGCATAGGTTTGATATCTTTCATTGAAGAGTCCATTGTTGGCCAATGTCGAATTGATTTTGGTTTTAAAGACCTATACCATACTTTTGCTTGGCCAACGAGTGTCGTAGGAAAGAGCTTAAGTTTTTGCCATCCAGTATCAATGTTGTTCCATGCACAAGCATCATAGAAGGCTTGTAAATGTTGTTGCGGATCTAAATCATAGCCTTCGGAAAACTTAGAAAAGTTGTTTAAGTCAAGCCTGGGTAGACGACTTTCCTTGCAATGCCTGCGAGATATTCAAATAGCCTCTTATATATGCGTTAGGCTCTTAGTAGCCAGTAGGGGTTCATCATCACTAGGTAGGTTATGCGTTTATGAGTTGGGACAATGTTGTCTTTGTTTATGTTCATAGGAAACCCCTACATTAGATTGAGTACTCCAAACTTCATCTTCTTCATCATATAATTCATTGGTTCTCCAATGAATTGCGTTACTAGTTGTTGCATGATCATAGTCTTGTGAGAGAGACATGGTTGCAAAATTGTGTGTGATTTATTACAATTATTCTTTCTAAAAGATATATCATTAATACTTGTTACAGCAATCTTGTATGATGTAACTAATCTAAGTAACTAGCACCATCCCCGGCAACAGTGCCAATGGTGAGTGGCAAAGTACCTCTACACTCAACTATACGAATACAAACGTTTCACGCACGATTCGGTCAAACTTCGCAGACAGGCTAGTTGTGGTATCTAGATAGTTACTCGTTGATCGCAGTTCACTGCTTCCCACCTGGACTAGTATATGCTTTATCACATATGGTTTAGTCCAGAGTGAGGTGTATGATATGTTCCTAAACTAATGCTACTCCTAGAGGCAATAGAAAATAACTTTAATTAGGCTAAGAGGAAAGGGAGAGAGGGTCTAAGCTAATAGGAGATAGGGAGAGAGAATCTAAGCTAGCCTAAGTGCGATAAGCATCTGTTCCTTAATCATCCGTACACATCTTAGGCCTCGTGCACAACTACCATTGGGATTACCAAGCGCATGACCTAAGTACGCTACTGGGATACCAAGTAGTCACACGTAGATGCTCGTGATTAAGTCGTACTTATTCCGCATTTAATAACAATAATAATTAAGTAATTAAACTAAGTGAATGCTGCAATGATGAAGTAATCTCGATCTTTATTTTCGATCATGTGCATGTCCAAGTACATCAGACTTGAATAAAGGATGATGTATAATTACAATCATCACACTGTGGGCATGCATTGGCAGAAAGGGTTGAGAAAAACTAGAAATGAAAACTAAGAACTAACTAAGACTGACTAACTTCTATCTAAAAACTTGACTCCTCTCATACACCTACATGAGTATTTATAGGCTTGCACAGGAGTCACGATATTGCGTATTCGATATTGTTACTTGGGCTGCGATATCGCGTAATCAATATCGTGGATCTGATATCGGGGGTCCAATATTACAACCAGATAAATCATGATTCATTAAAGGTGAATTCTAGTACATATTCATTTGGATGAGTATATACCATTTTGCAGTCCTATGGGATCGATGGTTTGACATCTTCACATTTGTGGAAAGAAGAAGACACTTTATAAAACAAATAAAATTATCAATGTGCTTAGTAGTTTATATGTCGTTGAGAGTGATATTGACCTTGAGTTCGTCCAACAATATAAATAATATTTACTAATCTTAGATAGTGTACATTTCAACAAACAAAGTTCCTAACAACGGTGCCAATGATGAGTGGCGAGGTACCCCTACGCACTACCATACGAATCACAAAGCTTTCACACATGATCTTGCCGAATTTCGTGGACTTTATAATTTTTGGTGCACTAGCCTTCTAGGAAGTGAACCTTGTCGTAAGGTTGTTCATTGTCTTTCCAATTACACATGTGACATACACTGGTATGGTTAAGTGTAATTGAGGCATATGATTTTTATCATTTTGTATTTTGTGGTTTTAATGTTTAAAGAAAAATAAAGTAATTGAATCAACTCATTTAATTCAACTAATTAACTAGTATCTAACTAGTTCTAACATAAGCATCCAGTCCCACTTTTTGTACACATCTTGAATCCATGTATTCACTACTGGATTACCGAGCGCTACACTATTGGATGTACCAAGCAATAATGTTGCTAGGATTACCAAGCTGATGAGTCGCGATATCGCGTACACGATATTGCATTCGCGATATTGCGTCCGCCCCTGCAATATCATATACATGATATCGCAGCCTGCCGCAATGTCTTTAAATAAGAGGCGGCTTTCCTTGTTGTAGGCATCTAGATTTAGACCCTTAGCCAAACTCTTGCAGTTTTACCATTCCAGAGTTAGAATAATTTCCATGTGCTCGTAGTAGGAGTCTTAAAGTGAACAGATCTTTATTCGAGCAAATTGTACCTGAGCACACATTTGTGTACGGCAATAAAGACAAATTTTATGATACACCTTGCAGCATGTGGACTAAGCTAAAGAGGAATTAATTATTGTTAAATGTTTAATTGCTTTCTTAGATAATTAATCTCTCTCAACCCTTGACTCTCCTAGTTAAGTGCACTCAGTATGACCGCTTTGAGCATGTGTGTAACGCTTGGTAACCCAATAACGAGTAGCGTTTGGTAATCCCAACAGCGTTGCACTGGTTTAGGGTGTGTGGGACAAGTGGGAACGGATATTGGTGTTAGGACAATTAGAACTTAGTTAGTGAATAGTCAATGAAAGTTAGTCACTTAGTTCTCTCTACCTTCCCCTATTAGCATAAGACATTAAAAAGATAAAAGATATAAAAATCATGTACCTCAAGTTTACTTAACCATACAACCGTGACAATACAAGTAAGTTTGGGAAGATAACGATTGATTAACCTTAAGTGTTTCATTAGGGCGCGTAAGCACTTAGTCCTTGGAGTTCGACCGGATCGCGCGTGAAACACTCGTATTTGTATGGTTGAGTGTAGGGGTACCTCGCCACTCATCAGAAGCGAATATGTGTTACGATCGAAGTGGTCGTACTCATGTGTTTAATCTATCTTGCTTAATTTCTTCATTAACTTAGTTACTGGAAAATATTTAATAAATAATTGAAAACATTAAATGCTTTGAATGAAATATCTAATCTATCCAAAATGCTGCAAAGATTATCAAAATGCTCGTCTTTATTGCCACACACATTGTCGTACTCAGGTACAACAATGCTCAAATAAAGATCCAAACACTCAATGACTCCTGCTGCGGGCTTTTGAGAGAAAAATTCTAACTCTTAAATGAACAAAATGCAAGAGTTTCGCTACTACTGAAATTCTATTGCCATAAATGCAGCTAGTAGGCATGTATTTATAACTAAAATACAAACATTGCATTAACGGGGCCTCGTCAATGCATGATACGATGCGTTAATGAGGCCTAGTCGACGAGGCTTCGTCAACACACTTGACAAATTTATGACTTATCAGCTATCTCCTACATTTGCTACAATCTTTCCATTGAATTTAAAATTAAGGCAACATTATCAACATAGAGTAAGATTCTTGTTTGACAAGATTGCTTTCAATTGTAATTACAGCCAACAGGTGATAGGTGGATTTGATAAGATTTGATTTAATGTTATGGACATGGACTTTCCAATGGCCATTCCATCGTGTCATCCAAGTATGATATTTTGGGATTAGTATATAAATTTGTTATGTTTTAGTTATTTTATTTTGAAAATGTATATTATAGAACTATTATTTTAAGCCTTACGAGTATTCAAATTTTGTAATTTATTCGCAAATTATTCACAAATCACAAACCAATAATGTTGAAGAATAAATATGTCGAATCCTATAGTGTTGAAAAATAAATATGCCGAATCGGAATTAAAACTATGGTGAAGTTAAACATTGCAACAGTCTTCCCTCACAGGTTGACTGTTCCCTCACAAGTTAAACGCTGTCACACTCGCGAACTTTTGATGGCGTTGGGGTTTCAAATTGGGAAAGGAATTGTCGCTAACGTTACCTGTACTGATTGCCACGGCAGCTCTGTACGTGTCATTTCTTCATTTGCTTTGCCGTAGATATTTCACGGAACTAAGACAAGGACAGACACGTGTTTCACGAGAGGTCACCTATTCGTTCAACAAGAATCGACACCGTAGGCTTCCATTTTTACTTCTTCCGTAGGCTTCCATTTTTAGTGCGCTAAGAGGAGGACAAAGATGAAACACGTTTTTAAAAGAGTACTAAAGATTCCTGCAACTAACAAATGACGACAATGTAGCGCGGACGAGATGCTCGCAAGATTAAGTCAAGACAAAAACTAACAAATGACGACAATGTAGCACGGACGAGATGCTCGCAAGATTAAGTCAAGACAAAAACAAGTCCGGCTGCAGTCCAGGGGATGAGCATTCAATGATTTTGCGCCAATGGGACCAACTACGCCGTCATTGAGACAAACATTGCACAAAGACTTAAGTGGAATGGCCTGAAATTGTGAAAGCAATAATTGAATCAATTTTCAACCAACCATAGTTGCTACTTTTGTTAATCACTTTTCATTCATGCTATCTTGAACTTTTTTTAATCACTTTTCAGGAACCATACCTTGCCACCTTAACTTTTGTTAATTATTTTGGAACTATACCTACTACCTTCACTTTTGTTACTTTTACTTTAGGATTCATGTAAGATAGAGCAATCATTGAATCATTTTTGTAAGTGTTAATTATTTGTCTATCTTTTCTATACTTTTGCATAACAACTTTCTTCTCCAATATGTCATAAATAACAAAACCATTTTCTAGAAAGGGCCTTAAATAACAAAACCATTTTCTAGAAAGGGCCTTATGTAATGCAAATATTTCTCTCTTTTATCCTTAGATACAAATTTCCGAGAGCTACTTTTAATGAGATCCTTAAGGGCAGCAATGCTGCTATTGGAAACTGGAACTGGAATTTTTGTTACGTTGAGAAACTCTTTTCCGGACTTCTTGTTGGGACATAACTGTGCAAGGCTCCATTCACGGTTGACAGATGATTTGATGAACTGGATTCTGTAATCTGTAATAGAGACATTGAAAATTAAAGCTCCATGGGTTGGATGTGAAATGTCTGTGACAATTTTGTCGGTTCTGCTTTCATTCCGTCCGTTTCTGTTACCACCTGTCATGCACATTTGTTGTCGTTTCGGAACCCACCTGTCGTGCACATTTGTTGTCGTTTCGGAACCATTATGTAATGCAATTGCCATAGCCCCTGATACGATTGAGGAAAGGGTGAAACGGGAATTGACCAACGGGACGCTTATTCCGACAACAGATTCATCGGTTGAGTTTGCAAGGCATGCTTTCCGCTGGCTGGCAAACTAGAATTCAGTAGTTACTGTGAATAAAATTGACTTCAGTCATAATGATGATGAAGCCTCAAGATTTCATCTGCAGTTATATGGTGGTGCAACTGGATCCACAAGATGGACTCCTCCTTTGGCATTTAGCAAGGCCACCAGCTTCCTTGTGTCAAAGCAAGGTGCAGCAGATGGGAATAGTCTAGCCCATGATGGAAACGAGTACTGAAGCTTCTCATCTAGAGAATGGTTGTGAGACAAATACCAGTTCCTTACTTTCTTGGGAAGCAAAAAATTCATACAAAGAAGAAGATAGAAATGGAGAATATGATCATGTTAAATCTGCACACAGAATCGGGCATGGTGAGTACTGTAAGGCCTGGAAATTTTGGTTAATTCCATGGCCAAAACGCTATCTTGGATAGTTTTCAGGAATTTGAAGTTTGAACCATATAGGAGACTGGTTAGTTCCGAATCATTCTTGTACCATACTTCAGAAGGGGCTGCTACTTGAATGTGCTATTTAAAGTATCCCTTATAGTTAAGACTTAGCGATGTGTTCTTGCTTAGTTCATAAAGAGGCACTCTTCATCTAAAACTACAAAACAGAGTTCTGCATTAGTGTTCACATACTTTATGTTCATGCCCAGCACAAAAAGATTTTCAGATAGGAGTGAGTATGATGCTTTAATGATGAGTTGTTCTTGCTTTTTATTTTCACATTGTAGATCCCTGGTATCAGCTTGGAGTCCTGCTGGCCGTGAGTTTCAATTGTGGCTTCATCTTGAGTTATTCAAATCTTGTCTTAAAGAATACCGGATGGGCACTGGGTATTGTAAGCATGATTATCGTGGCAGCGTTATCATTCTTGTCAAATAGTTTTCTAGCAAAGCTACATATAATTGAAGGCAAGAGATTCATTCGATACAGAGATTTAATGGGATATGCTTTTGGTAAGTGCATGTAGACAAATGCTTCTTAGATTTTTTATTTTTTAAAAAAGAAAGTTTTTGCCTTCCACTGGCAGTGCGTGCTTTTGTTGCAGGAAGGAAAATGTCTTATCTAACATGCACTCTACAGTTTACGGGCTTTATTTTGGCAAATATGGCATTATTGTTGCTTGCTGGAAGAGCACTTAAGGTACTTTACTGGTCACTACAAACTTTAGTTTGGCATTGATTTCTTGTGCAGATCTTTAAATTCCTATCTTTTATAGCTGCTAGAAAGTTGTCAGTGATTTGAATACACACTATCCTAGACTTTTGTGGAAACAATATATGCGATGCTCTGTATCATACAGTACAAACTTTGGTTCTGCATTCAGTAGATCGTTACGCACGTTTTGCCTTCTACCTTTTATTTTGCATTTGGTGATGCTTGACATCCTTGCTATGAAGTGCTCTGGAGATGACTGAAAAGCAACGAGACTGAGAATTTTGAGAATGGAACTCCAATGCAACATCTGATAGGAATTGATGTATACTTTACGCAATTTCTTCCTTCTGAAGCATTAAACATCAAGCTGAAACTGACAGAAGCTAGGCTATTAGTTAATGAGTTTTCTGATATACAGACAGATAAAACTGACGAGAACATGGAGAAAGGAAGGTATTCGTGATTCAAACCCAAAAATTAAAGAAAAAAAAAACATGTTTGTTCAAGGTTGAAAGTCTTATATATAATGACAATAATTATGAAATGCTTCTGATTATGGAACAGTCAACTGCTCAATAACACCAAAAATGATGCAACTATATTCAATAGTGAGTGACAACTAAACTTTCAAATACTAAACAACAGTGGATAAAACTATTTGCAAAAGAAGAATTAAATTTTAAGGTCTGTACCAGTGAACAGTAATCGAGGGAAGGAAAACATACACGGGTAAACTGTAAAACTAATCAAGCTTGGTAACAGGGCACTCAACTTTCAAAGACCTTCCTGATTTCTGAGTTAACCATCCTTGCTGTTGCTACATGACAGGGAAATATGGGGCACTGTAATGGCATAATAGTGATAATATTATCCCTGGTCTTTTTGAACGGTTTAAAAACCTTAATGATGCATATTGCCTTGTGACATTTGTAATATTCTGGTATGTTACTTTGTCTGTAAAGCTGAAAATTGAAAATGTTTTGAAATAATTAGAAGTTTGCGTTAGAGGTTTTAGGACTACGCCCATACAAAAGAACTATTGATTTTCAACTATTTTGGGGAGAGCCTACTATTTATTGATAATTTTAACTAATTTTTTGATATTTTTCATAAGTATTTGTAAATTTGAAAGTTACTATCATCTTATAATAATTTTTGGAAAATTATGGAAACATATTTCATATTTATGGCCGAAGGGTCCATTGAGATGTTGTAGGGTTAGAGGTACTTGGTGTGTGATAACTTGATGGCCAAATGGTCCATTGAGTAGTCACTAAAATAAAAATAAATTATGCATATTGATGATTGTTTGTCTTTTGCATGATGGAAAGTGAAGTGTGCCTGTTCAAGGCTACGTTTCTCTCACTGTGAAAACATGAGAGGCTGGAAATTTAATAATGAAGATTCTAAACATTTGGCACCATGTTAATCCATTATGGTGGTCGCGCTTGTTTCATTTCAGATTTTAATTCTCTCCTTTCCATTTAGCATTTGAGTTCATAAAACTTACTTATTTTGTTTGCTTAAAATCAGAATTTAGTTCCTTGGCTATGATAGACAGTCATATTCTTAATGGCTGCTATTCTCTGGTTTCTGTATTACAATCACTAAACCACAACCATCTTTAAGAATTCTGTCCTCTGTACTAGTTTAAAGAAAAAATCAAAGTTTAGATCCTCTTTTTAGTTCTCTTGGTTCTGATATAGTTCTTGTGTATGTATATGAAAGAAATAGGGGCTTATGACTCCCAAGGTGCTGTGTATAGATTATACTTCTCTTATGTTGAAGTACCCATTCTCCTTCTTTCTTTAGATGATTTGTTTTTGTCTTTTAGTGTTGTTTTTAATTTTAAAAAAAAAACAAGAGGAATTGGAACCAGTTCTTTGTTAAACATTGTCTCTAATTTTTACTGTTGATACTAGATACAAGTATTTTTCCTTCCATCGTTATATTGATATTTATTATTTTAGACCTATTCGAAGCCTGCATTTCCTTTAAAGAAGAAGAATAGGATACCTTAAAATAGTAGAAACATTTGATTCATTTACATCCCTTTATGAGCTTATGTTAACATTCAACTATGGTGAGTGGTGTGAGACAACAACAGCCTTTTCTCTGAAAAGAATGAGAAACAAGCCTATGTATTGTAACTCTTCATTATTTAATATGTTAGCTAGTTTCTAAAATGGCATCTAAAAACTTAGTTGAGATGCACAATTAACATCTTTTTATTGTAAGTTATGGATAGTTGCTCCTGTGAGCATGGAAGTCTCTATAAAGTCTTTGAATGCTTAATAAATGATTTGTAATGTTGGAATAGTTAATATTTCCTTTTATGCAAACAATTTATTATTTATTTATTCTTTTCATAATATACTAATTCCATTTATTTGTTAACAATTGTGTTCTTTTAATGGGAAAAGAGAAGAAAGAAGATATATGAGTGTGATTATGTATGTTTACTTACTTTCCATAAAATAAACCCACATGAACTATGATTAGAAACCATTTGGGTTTTAGGATAAGCAATTCACCTAGATTCATAGTGAATGATATATTTGGTTGGTGGGCTTTGTGTGAAGCATGTAGCATATCTAGGGAAGACTATATAATTTTTTAATGATATATTCATCCCCATACATGGAATGGATGGGTTGCATTGATTATTGTTTTTATACACCCTTCCTTGAAAGTGGAGATAAGCACCACTATCAAAGCTTGTTTGTACTTATGCTTACCTAGGATTAATATCCTAGGTCATTGAACAAAAGGAGGAGGTTGAGTTACATAGTACCCAAAAGTTTTCAATGATGTAGATGTTATTCGAAAGTATGTACTCACCTTACCTACGATCCCTAGTCACCTATCTTGGTGGTATATCAAGGTACATTTCAAAAATGATGGTTAAGCCAAGCCTTATTTGTCATACTTACAAAGATCAGGTCAAATCATTGATCACTTTTTTATTCCTAAGATTTTGGATTGTGGGTCATGATTCGAAATTGCGTGGAATTGCAATATTAAAAAATATTTAAAAATATCAAATTGTTAATCATATTCAAAAGTATATGTAATTAAGAAAAAAATTGAAAATCCATTAAAAAACAATATTTTTAACTTTAGAATAGAAATTTCTAAATACAATAATATAACAACATTGTATTAAGCATGAACATTAACATAAATTCATTACTTATACTCCTATATACATCACAAAAATCTTAAATGTCAACTAAAATAAACAAGCTAAAGAATGTGGGAAGGTAGTTGTTGAAGTGATTCAAAATGAGTTGAAAATGCATTATTAAGCTCTTGAAAAATATGATGTTGAGCTTCCTACTAATGCATTGGTCCTTGCAAAAAAAATGTGCATTTAATGTACTGAAAACCTTGAAATTGCCAATGACACATATTCAGAATCTTCTATGTTCATTCTTTCTATTTTTATAGTTGTATTGAGTTGTGAATTTTGTTATTGTTATGGTGTTTTAATGTTTAATGAAATATTTAATGTTAAAAAAAATGTAAACTTCTTATTAATATTTTTAAAGATTCAAAATTCATCTAGAATTGCCTAGAATCGTCCAAAATTGCAATTCTAAATTGGATTGTGATTTAGAATAGATCTAGATCACAATTGTTTAGATCACGATATGGAATCACCTAAATTGTGATTCCAATTCGATCTTCATAAGTATGGTTTGTGTAGCATAGAACCCAAATATAACCCAACTTGTGATCAGATGGTGACTGGATTCTTTGAGTTGGATGGCTCTCAATGTGGGAATGAAATTCCACATTGCATGGGCAAAGTTGTCGAAGCCTATATATTTTTTATCCCTAGCCATTGTTTGAAGCCTATTATAAATTAAATAATCTTGTTTGGTGAAAATACAGTAAAGGATTAGGACTACATCTAATCACATCCATTGGTGGTGCATGTAAAACAAAACTTGAAACAAGTGAATGACACAAATGTTTGATGCTTTCTAGCTTCTTAAGTGATGGGAAGTGATAGCCATTACCTTTAGCTATACTACTCTTTGAAGTATCATAGTCATATTGAAGATAGGTGATATGCTATTGATGCATTAATATCTAGAATTATGAAAAGTAGAAAAGTCCTATCTTATCAACATGTTAATGTCACTGAAGATAGGAGGTATATAGGCCTTGTAATTAACCCATCACTATATTGAGTCATATTGTTCATAGTTGGTGGTGTAAGTTTAGTGTAACACCCACTCATAGGGAGCAAGAGTTGGCACTCGAAGCCCCCTAAAAAGAAGAAAGTTCAAAGAAGAAAATGCCTAGGATGCTTTCTTTCTACAACAATCAAAGTAGCATTAACCTATAAAATTAAAATGAGATCAATAATGTCTAGATCTAGCTCAAGAACAGGCCAATCAATATTAATTTAAGAATTAAGAGATAATTTTGAAAAGAAATAGGCATAGTAAAATATCTGTGCAAGATGCATTAGATTAAAAGATAAAAGCTTTTTATCATTCAACCTAAAAAAAATATTTAATCAGGATGATTTGCACACTTGAAAACTAAATAAATGACCACATAAGCAGATAAAATAATAATCTCATATTTGTTCAATCACATAATAATATTTTATAATTTCCAGCCACACACAAAAACAAGATTTGAATTTAACTCTTGTAACCATTTTACTGATAATCATTTAATCAGGAAATTCATATGTTCAATAGCATTGAATAGATAGATCTCAACCATAAATTAACATCCTAGGTTTTCCCCCACTCCATCAACTTATAGAAAGATATTAAAATCAGACTTGAGAAGGAGTAGGAAGAAAATAAGTATAATTCAAGATTCAGATCCAAGATTTATGCATTCAAAAGGGGAGGGTTTATCAACCGAATTCCAACCAAAATCCAAGAATTCAACAAGTCACAATTATCGATGGGCCCAAGGATACTCTTGCTTTCTGCCGTCGGTACCAATCCTCACATCAGGGATCCATATTCCCTATTGGCAATCCTTTGCCAAAAATGCCCCAAATCATTATGGGTGTTTCTGAATCATTACAGTAACAACTCTCATCCCACTCTTTCAGGAATGAGGGTGCAGAGGGCGGGCGGAGAGATCCAAAAGAAATAAGTCTAAGCTTACAACAACAATCTTGATATTTTCCTTGGCAATCCTTTGCTATAAATGCCCCAAATCATTATGGGTGTTTCTGAATCGTTATAGAAACAACTCTCATCCCACTCTTTTAGGCATGAGAGTGCAAAGGTTGGGTGGAAAGATCAAAGAAAAATATAAGTCTAAGCTTACAACAACAATTTTGATATTTTCATACAAGCATTGCGAAGGTGGTTAAACAAGAAAGAAGAAAAAAGGGTGAGAGAATCAGCCGTTGCTAGCCATTATCAAACATAACAAAGATGGATCATTTTACCTCCTTGCTTAGATATTTTGCTTACTAGGAGGAATTATCTGAATATTGGATTGCTATGCCACACTTGTTTTCTTCCTTTTTACTATCTCTTGTAGCAGCGACTGTCTTCTCTTCCTTCGCAACCACACTCCTTGTTGATGTATCCTTTTTTTTTTTT